>JAUTBT010061121.1:0-14740 GCA_032361225.1 Lepetodrilus schrolli | reverse complement strand
GCCCCTGGGGCGGGATTTGAACCTGGAACCTTGGCTCCGAAGTCCAACTGTTCTACCACTGCGCTACCACCCGCCCCAAACTGTCAGGTGCTGTAGCACAAATAATGCGTGTTTATAATCTATTTTGCCTTACGTGTTTGTTAAAATCACAATAAAATATTCTGGTGATTGCGAAAAGCATTTCAATAGCAGTATACAATACTATAATGTGCTTTCACCTTTGACATGCACATGTGCATTCTGCACATATTCGAAACTCCGAGCTGGCTTATCAAAATTGCATGCAGCCATTCACCAAGGGACAACAGACAGCATATGATGCTCATGTTTAACCTACCTTGTACCTCAGTGGCGTTGAGGTGTACCTCGATGATGATGCAGGACACCACGATGGACGACGGATCAAAGGCGCTCCTTATAGTGACGGACAATGCCTTGCCGTCCTCAGCTCTGAAGATGCTGCCCAGTTGCTGGTGGATGTTCTTCTCCAGGAGAGACCGCATGTCCAGCAATACCAGGAGTCCCGAGTTTGAATCCAAACTGGATCGAATCCCAATATTGACGGCTCTGCGACAGTACGCCTCTACATTGACCACATCCGAGTCCAAATGTTTCAGGACTATGACCTTGTAAGAGTTGTTAGCGTTCTTGACACACTTGAGACTGTCGGCAATGTCTTCGACTATGGAACACCCCGTGGCCTCTGGGGCCAAGATGTCATCCTGAGGATAGACCACCAGTTCGCTCAGACACGGCATTTCGTTCTGGAACCAGGACATGATCATACTGTACTCCAGACTGCTCATTTCCGAGTCTGTGTCGTCTGACAAATACGTAACCACAGTAGCGGGCGTCCATGTGATCATAACCTCTTCCTCCTTCACGCCGAGAGATTTGCGCATGCTCCCAGTGAAATCTATGCCTTCGTCATCCAGGAACAAGACGAGGGACGGCTGGCCTTCGATACGTAGCACCTTGCCGACACTCTTGGAATTCTTCAGCCGATTGTCCACATTGGTCCACGTCAACACCTTGGTCTTTGTGATGATGTCCTGGTTGTTCAACTCCTGAAGGAAGGAAGCCTGCAGTTGATACTCTGACATGTTCTTCTTCTTAACAAAGTCCCGGTCAAACAACATTTTCTCCAATTGGGTCCTCTTACCATCTCTGAAATAGATATTATTATTATATCCATTTGTGTCCTAAACTGAAGACAACACAGTAGCAGAAGATGCTTATTACTCTTACTGAATGCATGTACACATATTAATAATCATCAACATAAAATTTGAGTCATAAAATGCAAATTCACTTGTCTAACATTCCATGGCTTTATTCGCTGAACAAATCTGTTCACTGCTTTACAAATCCTTCAACTTGAATGTTATATGATATTAATTTCCTAGATTGTAATACAGTAAGGGGAAATAACTCCAGGAGTGAGAGTGATTTATTGCTTAACGATCTTCCATTCGTAAGCGGCGATTTCAAGCAGAATATGAATCCATGAATGAGGAAATCCCTGCTTCTGATATTTAAACACATAAAGTAAGTATGAAAATATTGGTAACTAGTGGGACATGAGGAACAAGTAGCTGGTATTAGTTTAAGCTGGTATTGGTTTAGATCCTTAAAAAGTGGAAGGTTGCCTTACATTGCAAGGTTCGCCACATCCTTGATGAAGTACATCATGTTCTCTTTTGGGATGATAGTTGTAGACTCATCTAGATTTTGCCATACAAAAACATGTTTCATCTCCATATCAAACTTCTCACTGATCGCCTTCTGTAGTTGATTCTTCAGTTTGTTGGTACACTTTGGGTCTTCAACAATGCACAGAGCACACTCTGTAGAACAGGCATCCAATAGTTAGCAACTGGGTATGATATAATATATAATTCCATTGATAAACTCTTACAAAATATGACCAGGAGGACATATAAATATCTTTGTTTCACAACACATGAGTGGGGGGGGGGGAGAGGGGGGGGGCTGGTAATCTAACATACCATGAACAAAGGGGGGGGGGGGGGGAGAGAGGGGGCTGGCAATCTAACATACCATGAACAAAGTAGCATAGAATAATGTCACCTACTGTCTAGACCTTTCACTGTCGAAGACTTTGTAGATTTAGTTTTTCCATTCAGTTTCACTGATACATAGTCATCTCCCCCTGGTCCACCACTGGTGGCGCCATCATCGTCCATCTTCACTATGTTCACACGTAGTTCCGGCATCTGGGTATTGGACAGTTCTTGAATATTACTGACGTTAGTCGCTGCTCCTGTAGCTTTTGATTGTTCTTTTGCATAAAGTGCTGGGTGATGTCTCATTCTATGTGGGGAAGGGGAGCCTTGAAAAGGGGCAGGACTTCCTATTCTTGCATCGTCAGAGGTCACCCCACTCTTGTGACCGTTTACGTCACATTTCTGATTTTTAGCTGCTGGCTCACAATAACTGTCATTGCGCAAACTTCTTTTGTTAGAGGAACTACTTTCATCACACACCTTTTGATCTTTAGATGGAGACGTGCCAACATTATTTAAACTAAATTTCAAGATATCGTCATCGTCACTTGTAGAAGACTGGGTTCTTGCATTGCTTTCTTTAGAATCAGTGGACAAAACAGGTTTACTATTTTGGGCGACTTTCTTTTTTGTGTGGGGTGTTGACGAATTTCCCTTTTTCATGGATTTTCCAGGCAAATCGTCCATATCACTCGCCTGTACAAATGTTGTATTCACATCGTACGATATATCATTATCGTTAAACTCATATTTTTGGCTACAACTTTTCTTCTTGCTCCCCATATCTGTGAACACAATTAGTGCTAAATCATCACAAAATACTTATGTTTTCAATTTCACACAACTCATCTACAAATGCATTTTCCCCCAACTGGTATAAAACATTCAGATGTTATCCTGACTGCATCAGAAGGGTTAATTCAGTATACATTGATGCCTGGACTCTGGAGCGAGTTCAAACTCAGGACCATTGGTTCCAGTTCAAAGATCTACCACTGTGCTACCACCCACTGAGTGAAGTAGAATAAGAAAATAGATAAGATATATAATTAATAATTTCATAATAATTATGGTGGATGAACTTTTATCAGATAACAGAGATTGGGAGTGAAATAAACCCATGCTATAAATATACATATTTTCAATAGTTCAATAACACAATGGATTAATATAATTATATTCATATGCGATGTCAAAGTCTTTTTGAAAATTTGTTGAAAATAGAGTTAAAGATTTTTCAACTAAATATACAAACATGTATTAATATTTACACATTTGGAACTATATTTTGTCAGTGTGCTTTAACCCAGTTCCCAAGACATTTGTCTATATATGTGATTGAAAATCAATATTGCAATAGTTTCTACAGTTATCTGATAAATATAATCTAACAATAGTGTTCATATATTACTGAATTTATTAAACTTGGCAAAAATTATATGCTCGACAGAGCCTGGCATAATATCAGTTTTGCCAACTCGTTAATAAATCCAGTAGTACAAGACCACTCATGAATGAGATCCTCGATATACAGCACTTTTTATCTAACTCTAAAAACTGCTCAGTAGCACTCTGGCATATTATAGCAGAAAGTCCATAAGCCAACACAATGTTTCCTCATTTTAGCATGGGCGAGTTCCACTGGAGTAGTACTCAGTAGGACTGATCGACTCCCTAGGACTGAGAGAAACTGTTAATTCTCCCTGTGTTGTCCATGATTGACAGCAGGTGTTTGTTTCCCCCGAGTGTTGATAGAATGCAGCTCGATAAACTTGCACTGTTTAAGGGCTCGATAAACTTACACTGTTTAAGGTTCTGTCTGTAGAGTTGTTCATGTTCTTTGGAGCAAAACACTCTGCAATATGTGGAACAAAACACTCTGCAATATGTGGAACAAAATACTCTGCAATATGTGGAACAAAATACTAAGAATTTGCTAGCAGAATAAAAAAACAGATGTATGTGATACTGTATGTGCATGTAATCTTGAGCATTCTGAGTTGCAAACTACACATAACATTGCAAACATTAAGATTGCATTGAGGAACAACATTTTTCATAAATAGATTCCAAAACATGGTAAATCAACAAACCTGTATAATACAGTCTTTTCATCCTTAGACTTCACATGGACTACCAGTCTCTTGGTGACGACCGAATCAGTAACACGGGCACAGTAAAAGTGGAATGTCTTCCGACATGTCTTGATGGCACATCCCGCTGTAGCACCACAGTAACCTCCCTTTGCCTTTTTGTTCTTACTACATATAGAACATCTCTGCAGAAAAAATATTTTCCACATAACATTGTGACTTCAAATTGCAAGATATTTAATGAAAATAATTTGTATTCGGAGTACGAGTTACTCATTTTCATATGCAATATCTGTCAAGTGAAACACCCAGAATATTATTCAACACTGCTTCATATGCTACATGCACTGGTCTCATCTAGTATGGCTACCCAACAATTGAACCTTGGCAGGCAAAATACTGGTGTTGATTCAAATTTTACCATCTGTATATATACATTTAATTTAATTTTATAATAACGTGTCAAAATTGGTTAGCAGTGGCCAGTCGTGCCGACAAGAAACCTCAGGATTCATTTTACAAATCAGCTGAAATCGGTACAATTGCTGCAATTTTTCATTTTTCATCTCACACCACCAGACTGTTGCCTCGACGGGAATCGGCCAGTGTACGGTAAGGATAACTGTATGCAAGATTGCCTGAGTTGAGTAACAAGATTGCCTGAGTGATGTAACAAGATTGCCTGAGAGATGTAACAAGATTGCCTGAGTGATGT
The DNA here is from genome assembly GCA_032361225.1 of Lepetodrilus schrolli. Lineage (NCBI taxonomy): Eukaryota > Metazoa > Mollusca > Gastropoda > Lepetellida > Lepetodrilidae > Lepetodrilus > Lepetodrilus schrolli. The sequence continues at coordinate 9,905 of JAUTBT010061121.1, read as the reverse complement.
AACAAGAAACTTGCAATCTTCATTCCTCGCTTGTATTCATCAAACACCTCGCCAATGTTGAAGCCGCCAAAATGCTCGAACTGATATTGAGTGAGAAGAGCGGAATATTGCTGGAACAGACGCAAGAAATCACGCAATTAATTTTCTTTCCTCAATTTAGATACAGGTCAATATACTGCAATTCAAAGTATTTTTATTTTATATTTTTAATTGGGGTTTAAAATCACTTTCAAGATTCTTTCACTTATATCATGACTTGTCAGTTTAGGGCAGGAGGAAACCCGCAACATCCGTAGCGCTGAATGTTGCAGTAAACCTGCGAGCACCGGCTGGTACTGACAAGACCAAGGATGATAACTGCATAGCCACTCTACAGACATCGCATCCTATCAATATCGCAGAAAGGTAACTAAATCCGTACCACGGATGTGTACTAATGCGGGGGACATTACTGCCAATGGAAGAATTGGTATCCATTTCTACAAGTCATGGAATGGCTTAACATCAGTCACATACCAAAAATTGCCAAGCAGATATGAAGAGGATACTACATCTGAAATGGACCTGGTCTGGAAAAACTCCTGGGTACTAAAATCCCCACGGCCTGCATGGTGAGGCCTGATGCAAACTGTGCACACTGGAATTCATCCTGGACAGTCCGTCATGTTCTTGCCAATGATAGACACGAGCTCTAGTGACATGCCATGCATTTATTCCACCCTGAAGATTGTTGGCTCACAAGCAAGAAAGTATCAATTGACGCCAGTCATCACCGTTGATCAGCCACATTGGTGGAAGGCTCAAACCATCACCGCAAGTGAACCTTCATGTAGTGACCGTCTATCAACTGAGCTCAGACTTGTCACGTTTCAGACTGAAATTAGCTACTTTGGCTGTATTGGACATCTGATGGCAGGAACTGGACTTCGTGACCTGCTGGAACTGGTATATGCATCAAATGCAGTTGGCAACATACTGACTGGAAAGGCTGTAGCAAGAGCAGTGCGAGCGCATTTTCTTGTTGACAGTCCTGAATTCACTTTTAGTGTCAAACGCATTTGAGTGATTATGGAGATTAACATCGCTGCGGGAATCTTTCACCCATTTGACCACCCAATGATACACGATGAAGAGCAAAGTGATGAGCAGGTTTCTACAGAACAAATGGAAAACTCAGATGACGACCTAAGAGAAGTTGCTGATGTCTTTGACAGGTTGATGGCTGGTGATGCATCTGTGGAAGATGTTTGTCAAGAGGATGTACTTGCAAGGATAGAAGAGATTGACAAGATATAAAACGTCTATCAAGGATAAAAGAGCCTGTGTTCTTTGGTTGCAATACATGGACATGCTTGACATCTTGCGAAGATTCATCAAAGCAGAGAGATTTGGTGACTGGAAACTCCATGTTAAAAGTTTGACCGACATGCTTCTCTACTTTGCGTCTACAGAATATGCTAGAACTTGAAAACCATCATCCAGAGGTATTCAGAAGTTTTGAAATGGAAAATCATGTTGTACGTTGCAGTGATAGGCTTTGGGCTGGAATTCCTACCGTTGGCGAGGAATGGGCGAGATACAGCAGCTTACATGGCTTCTATCCATGCCTTCATGTGCAGCTGTGAATATGTCTATGCAGGATTTCACAGGAATCGCTTTCAATACCAGTGCACAGCACAAAGACATGACACAGGCACGTCAAGAACGTGACCAGAAAGACATGCAAATTCTGCTGAAATTCTGCTGACGGGAACCTATTTGATGAAGACAAATGTTTGCGCAACATTGCCAGTGGTGAAACGGCTGACACTTCATTCAATGTTGATCATGCTGTAGGCCAGAAGATTTGGACACTATGAATGGTGCAAATGTTCTTACTTTCTCATTCAAACAGAAATATCAGGCTGTCGCCCTATCTGCTAATTCTGCTGTGAAAGTAGATGGAGAGTCGATTCAAGTAGATCCACAACTCTGGTTTCATAGGCTGATTGCGACAGCAGAAACAGTTGACAGAAGCTTGGCCACAGTCTTCAAATATGAACTTTGCAGTGTCTTTGCAGTTTGCAGTATTTGACTCGTCTGGCCTACCGACAGAGGCAAACAAACCTGCTCTGTGGACCGTATTGCAAAATCCCGATGTTGAGCCTCCTGTACGAGATGAGACACATTATGTTATAGATGGTGGGGCTTTGCTTCTGCGAGTAATTTGACCACGTGGAGCAACATGCAATGCCATTGTACATCTGTATACAGATTATGTGTCAAGGAAGTATGGAAGGGCCACAATTGTGTTTGATGGTTATGACAACGGCCCATCTACGAAGGACGTCTCCGAGGCGAAAACAAGGTGTTGGAAGCAAAATTAATTTTATAGGAACAATGGTACTGTGTTCAAGAAAGGAAGAATTCCTTGCAAAACAAGCAGTGATTCATTCACATGCTAGGTGACACCCTTGAGGACATCGGTTGCAAGGACACTCATGCAACTGGAGATGCCGACTTGAGACGATTGTGCAGAAGGCAGTCAAGTCCGCTACTGACACTGTCACGGTGCATATTGGAGAAGACACTGACCTACTTGTGCTTCTTTGCTATCATTCAAACTTGGAATCACATGATGTATTATTCATGTCAGAACCAAAAATGAGTGTGGAAAAGAAACGAAAGATATGGAACATCAAAGAAGTTAAGAGAACGCTAGGAACGGACATTTGTAATGACAGTCTCTTTGCTCATGCAATATTAGGATGCGATACAACGTCCAGAGTGTTTGGAGTGTTCGGCAAAGGGGTTTGCAGTTAGGAAGCTGAAATCAGAATCACAATTCAGAGCACAAGCAGCTATGTTCAGGAAAACATCAACGAAAGAAGAAATCATCACAGCTGGAGAGCAAGCTATGGTAACTTATATACCAAGGAGAGTCAGGCGTTGGATTAGATAACCTGCGTCACAGGCAGTTCTGCGAGAAAGTGGCAGCCAGCAGGAGCTTTGTCCAGCCTCAAAACCTTACTCCTACTTCAGCAGCAGCACAGTATAATCAGTGTTTGTCTGAATTATATATACAAAACGATATTCAATGACTTTCTACTATGTTCTAAAATATTAACTATGCTGGCGAGCTGTGGTGGCCATCTTTTAAAATCAGCAGCCATATTGGAAATTCCTTCTGAGAAAAACTAAATATTTACATATTCAACAGTATACTATGCTACAATTAAAGCACTTACCAGGTACTTACTACCATGAACTGAAAAGCTCTATTAGAGTGCTACAATGGGTTTTCATACTCGTTCAAAATGCTCCAAACAGGTGAACGCAGATGGGTTCTTTAAAAGTCTATTTCTGATGTTATTGTTCTTTATACTTTTCTATACTTTTGATGTTCAACAGGAAACATATGCGAGTCACTGGAAACAAAAACAACACTATTTTATTGCAATTTGTTTAAGGTTAGCCCAAATAAAGAGTAGATTGACTGGACTATTAGAGCTTCTTAGCAGAAACCTACCAAGCTTCAATATCAATGGTAATTGACTAGTATTAGTTCCAGTCACTAAGTATCTTAACAGAAAGCTTTTTATTATTTTTTTTAAATTGGGGTTTAGAGTCGCTTTCAAGATTCTTTCACTTATATCACAACTTGTCTGTTTAGGGCAGGCGGAAACCCGCAACATCTGTAGCGCTGAATGTTGCAGTAAACCTGTGAGCACCGGCTGGTACTGACAAGACCAAGGAACAGAAAGCTAAATTACTCCCCAGTGCAACATAAAAGATAATAAACATGACAAATATAATTCACCCATTAAGTAATTTATTTGCATATACAAGGTATAGACAACAATGCAACTAAACTAGTCAACGTTAACAAAATGATACAGAATATTGAGCACATTTTACAAACAACACAGGAGGATTTCAATTATCATCAGTGCGAGTGAATTATTGTTTTACGTCACAGCGAGAATCTTTCACCCATATCCGACGATAATTATCACCACAATACCTAATAACTGTGGGCTTGTTTTGAGCAATGAACTTCAGACTTTTAAGGTACCAACCAAAGTTCATCATCATGTACTTTACGTGAGGTACAAAGCTAACTTAAAATAGTACATGTATATGACAATTCTAGAATGAATTTTAAATGCATTGCATTCACAATCATTGCCCAGAAAGACAAGACAGACACCATAAAAATGTCTGGATTACTTTTCCTCTATTTCTTCATTTTTTACACCCACCCCCTCTTTATGTATTGTAATTTGCAATCACAGTGAGAAAATATGTTTCTAATGTCCTAGTCTAGACATTGAAACGTTAAATAACTATACTGCGTCAGTAATGGTATCACACATTCTACATATCTAGCAAATTCCTGTTAAAGCGTCACAAACGTTTATATACTTTCTTTCTGATGATTTAACACTACCAGTAACTGGGATCTCAAATTAGACCCAGGACATGCAATTTAAAAAAAAAAGTGTTTTAAATAATAAAAAAAACAAAAGTTTTAAAGTGCTTCATTTTACATTATTTAGTGAATATTATTTGAGCAACTCCAAAATATAACAATTTAAGTTCAATGAACAATTAAACAAAAACATGATTGCCTATATCAAACTGTTGTAGATATATTGGCAAATTATTGCAAATCAAAATACTTTGTAGCACTGCTCTTTTAATCTGATCTCTTTTGATGAGATGGTACATGACCAGTGTTCAAAGTTTTACATGTGCGAACTAAACTTTGAGTTGAGCATGAAATCATACTCAAAATTTTCATAATCTTGGAGCCAGATTTTACTATACAAATAATAAAATGCAAATCTATTGGTCATTCTCTGGATTGTCATTGCAGATTTTATGTGTACTTCACCAAGTATATGCTAAACATTGAAGTAACTTTCAATATACCTAATTGAACATAAATGTAGCTGAACGTTACATGCAAATTATTGAAAAAATATTTAGGGTTGAATGCTTTTAACCCTCTCCATGCTGGATTAGAACAGACACTGCTCTAAAATACAATCTCCAGTTGCCTCCAGCATGTTATTATGGCCAGTTAGGTTACCGGAAACAGGTATGCCTTACCAGTAGCTCGAAAAATTAACTTCTATTGTTGCAAGAGTTGTTGATATTCAGAAAATATACGATGTCATCTTGATCCTGTTTAATCACATTATTGCAAAGTGAATGACAAATAAACAATGTATGCAATTGCATTGCTGCTAATATTCCCCAAGCTCATTTGGCCCTCGTACCGGTGAATAATTTGATCCCAATATTGGTGCGATTTTGAGGAAGTAACAAAAAGAACCTAACAAAAACTTACATTTATCAAAATACATGTACATGCGAGACAAAACCAAGTCCCAACTTCTTCAAAGTGATGGATTGAAATTAGTGCTTTACATCACAATGGGAATATTTTCACCCATAAGTGACAATCTCCAAAATAAAGATTTCTAATTCAACTCTGAATGATACAAAACTAAACAAAAATCACACACCTTTTGTTTGTAAAAGAACCCATCAATTAGCATTCATGATTATTTTCTAGTAAAGATGGTATCAGGTTGGCTTTTCCATAGTGATAATGTACTTGACCAGCTTTACCAAAAGAAAAGAAACAAACATAGCATAGCAGGTATAATACTATTAGTTAACACAACATGCAAACATCCAGACTTAAATAATGTAAATACTCTATACAGGTGTGTAAGGTGTCCTACATTTTCATCACGAAAATTGTGGGCAGTTTAAACATCACATTGGTCAGTTAAGGTTATAGATTAGGCCATAGTTATTCGATTCCATGGTTTACGGATCAGAATTTTTCCACCTTGGAAAATAGAAATAATTATTTACATTTTTTTCCGCCAACAAGTCTTGAAAAATTTAATAATAAATGGTGAAAATAAAAGTTGTATAACCGATCATTGAACATGAATAAAGACTGGCAGGCAATGGTGGACACAAAGTTGAAGCCAATTTGATTACTTACTTGTAAATATGTAAAGTAAAAGTCTAATTTATAACAAATACTGTGCTATTGACAAGCAATCAAATATAAACAACTTATGTGTACTGGTGTTCATAATAATTATTGACAATTATACTTACTTTCTGTCAACCGACCATTTGTACTCTCCAATTATTTGTATTTTTATATGGGACACGAGTGACTGGCCATATCTTTATTTATATTTTCGACCACCCAAGCCAAAATCATCACAAGAAAATCTGTAAAGCAGGGAATCAAATAACTATGGCCGTAGCTAATCCCTGCTAAAGTTAATCCTCTTAGTCCATCATTATTACTCCACTCACGTTTAACAAAATCCTAAATTTAGGAGTTCTTAATTTTCAGGCAACAGACGATTGTGATTTCAGCAGAAAACAAGCCTGGGGTCTGGGGCAGCAGGGGTGCGTTCAATGGAGTCCAAACCCGTATTGAAATGTATGCATACATATGCATACGTATTGCTCATTGAACGGCTCGCGCATTAATACATAGAATACATATGCATATGTATTCTCCACTGAACACACCCCAGGTCTCAAACCACTTCCAGTGCAAATAAAAAGAAATAGACCCCATGACAAATAAATCAGCAGGTTTCAGGGGAAAATTGCAATGCACAAACTTTATGACCCAATTTATGACCTCTTAAAGTTAGGTGTCAATTTAGGAGGGGATGAGACCGGACATCTTTGTGAAGCACTTATTGCGAGGTGATAGCTTTTGATTTAGGACTAGTTTAGGAGCCCAAAAATAGTTAGGAGGCAGTTGTGAAACTGGGGCCCAGAATATTAACTTCTCTATCATCTGGAAAGATGAGAGTTAATCACACCTACAATCAGTTGCAGGGGTTCAAGATCAACAATCCCAAACAGTTTGATCTGCAGAAAACATTCATCTCCAAGACTACTTCCTATAGAGCTTCAGTTTGCTGGCATGACTAAAACAGTTATTCCTCGCGTATGGTGAACATGAGGACAACTTGGATACAGATACACAACACACATACTGCGGCATCAGCAGTACTACCAATGAGTTCTCCAATCTTGCTGGTACTTGGATTTGATAATTGTGTTGGATCGAAGCACTCCTTGATAGGTCTAATTGTGGTGAAATCACAGTGACACAAGTGTCACACTGAGGTCACGATGACATGTGTCACTCAAAGGTCACGATGATATTACGCGTATTTGTACACCAGAAAGGCTGGTGTATCACAGTATCGAGTGGCGAAACGTTTCCCGTCTGATGTAGGGTCTGAGAAGGCCACTTGGTTCCTGTCGATCAGGACTCCATGTTCAAATACTTGTCTGCAAAAATTAAAGACACCATGGTAAGACGAGATGAACAGACATCTTTTTTATATTAGCTAAGATTTTGACAGTTATGACAATACCACAGATTTTCTGAATTCAGAACAGAATAAATGGACAATATTGTTACATTTCTTGTTTCGAGTTCGAGAGAGAGGGGGGGGGTGGGGGGTTTGGATGTGTGAAGCCAACAATCTTAATATCTACAAAGTATCAAACAGGAATCTAGCTGTGATAACATGACCCCAACCTGACGGTGTCTACAAGCTTGGATGCCACACCCTTCCTGCGGTACCGGCTATACACCCACAAGCGACTGATGCCCACCAGGGCAGGGTCTGGGTCTGTGGCGCAGCACCACGGGCGGCCCAGTTGCTGGGAGACCACCTGGCTACCAGACTGGCTGTCCGCAATCACTTGGTAACCCTGGAATGACGTGCGTTTTCTTTTAAAAACTAAAGCAATAGGCGCAAAGTGGTGAAAATGTCATTTTGCATAACGCAATCTTAAGAACTGGTGGTGTTGGGAAGACACTGTAATGAAAACAGTTGCATTATATTTACAGAAAATATATGTCCCAAATATCTGTTTGATAGTGAGTGAGTGGTTTGATGTCACAGAAGGAATCTTTCACCCATTCTCCACGAAGGTTTGATTAAATATATTTGTAAAAATGCATGCCAGGACAGCCACTCTAACATACCTCTGTCACAGCCTCCGCCACCACACAGCCTTCCACTTCCTTGTCATCAGATACGTACAGGAAAACCTGGTGGAATAACATAGAAACTATACCGTAATTATCCTAATAATTAGAACCCACTATTATAGTTCTAATACCTAGTAAATTAATCGTCTAAATAAAAATAAATTAAATTCCGACCATAAAAATACGAATTTGAACAATTTCTTTTTTTAAAGTCATTTTCTAATTATTCGAATGCACTCAGTTTTTTCCATAACACATTTTTATATTTTCTTTTAAATTTTTTTTTTTTTAATCCTTCATTTATTTACAACCATATTTTGTACTTAATTTGGTTGTCCCTAATTATATGAACACACATTAATCGTATTTATCTAATAATTCGAACAGTTACAAATTTCACCATTTTCTCCTGTTCGAATTATTAGGGTAATTACGGTACATTAGTTTTATGGTGTACAGTAGATTTATACTTATACATATTTTGTTTAAATCACTGCCTGTACTTTTATTGAAGTAGGAAAGCTGCAACACTTGTAGGCTAGTGGATAGTGTTGAGGTAAATCTCTCAAGCACACACATTAAGGCTCGTTTAAACCTAACACGGTTATTGCAGCATTTCCCGTTGTGGTTTTGTCGTAACGGATTGCTCCTTACATCAACACATGAACTGTTCAAACTGAAACTGCATGGGGAAACCGTTCTGCTGTCCAGCACACAATGGGAAACCATGCGGCTAACCGCTGCGGCTGCCGCACGCTTTAGGTCTGAATGGGCCTAAAGGCAATATATTCAATACCTTTGAATGTGGTTTGACCCAAACACTCTGCTCAGGAAAGCCCAAATCCTTGCTCATAACTTTGTTAATTTCTTCAACCTGTAAAACAGAAAATTGTTTGCTAATAGTAATAACAAAAAAGGAAGTAAACACAAAATTGGAAAGGAAAAAAAAAAACAGCCAGAAAATGTTTTTCCAAATCATCGCAGAGACATAGAAATGTCTCATCTCGCCAACTCTTTTTTTCCCCCCCAGTAGCCAGCAAAAGAAATAACTGCTTAATTACAGGCCTTGGTCAGGAACAATGATGGAGAAAATGGGAAAAGTGGGTAGGCATTGCTTGTAAATATGGTAGCATTCTGCTCAAAAATATGGTAGCATTACCTTTTTGGTGGCATACTTGGGATCAGAGGATAGGACCATCAGCACTCGGCTTCCGTCATCTGGGAACTCTTGTACCACCCTCTCCTTCTTCCAGCCCTGGAATGTCCAATAAATAGTAGACATCTACAGCACAAGACTTATCTGGAGTGTTATCGAATCACTGATTCAAGATTTTATTAATCGCAATGTGTAAATGTAGCGCTTTGAGCATACTCATGAGGATGGTTCTGGTCCTGAGATTACGAAACAGAGTCCAATTTCACGCTTAAGCTCAATTTTTATATGGGGATTTGTGAACAAAACTGATTTTAGAACAAAATCATATTCAATAGTTTCATAAACTCGGGGCTTATAAATATCCATTATTAATGTTATGACGATTAGAAAAACTCACAGGAAAACTGAGCGTGTTGAGGAAAGCCTGGTGTATCTTAGCATGGTCGGTCTCGTCAGCAGGATCACCCTGCGTATACAGCATGTTGCAGACGTCACACTGGATGGCACCCAGATTCTTCTGCCCGACATCCTGCCAGCATAATAATTTCATGGATATGCTGCATAATAAAATACTATTCCTTCAAGCTTATTTCCTCTATCATGGCTTGTCAGTTTGGGTTTCTTTCAGATTCTTTCACTTATATCACGACATGTCAGTTTAGGGCAGGAGGAAACCTGCAACATCCGTAGCGCTGAATGTTG
>JAUTBT010061110.1:0-14741 GCA_032361225.1 Lepetodrilus schrolli | reverse complement strand
ACATGGTCGATCGCATTTAATTGTTGTAGCATTTATGTCTAAAAGCTTGAGGTCGCATTAAATTAGTGACGCATTAATTTCCTGATTTACAGTACTTTATTCTTAAAGAATAATATACATTATATAAATAATATTAATAAAATAATCTATAAGACTGTAAGACACTGAATCGTCAATGCAAAGGAGGTATTTCCCAACAGTGCTCTGTTCTAAATATAGACTGGTCAGCACAGACGTTGGAAAAGACAACAGGTCTGTGTCGGGTCTGTCTTATGCAACCGTTTAGGCCCCACTGCTCTATCACAGATAAAACCAAAACTTGGAGTGGTAAGATGTGGGTTTTTTTCTCATCATGCACATGTCGATCAATTGCTCACAGAGAAAGAAAATCACTGATAATATTATTCTCTGTCACTTGTCGATAGATTAACCAGAGAGACGTTGTAATGTATTGTCAGCTCAATTGTTTTTATGCGGTAATTTAACCAGCTTGTAGAAAAACAGTACCAATGTGAATGCATATCTTTGTTTCTGTGAGGGGGGATCTGTGTACACAGAAACCTGTGTCGTCACAAGTAACACCCTACTTCGGGCACGGCAGCGCTTGTGGGGGGTAGGTGTCTTTGTATGTGAAACAAATATATTTCTCGATGACCAAAGAATCTTTAAAAAATATCACATGTCAGAATATGCAATAACCCCAATAGTGACCATTATTCCCTATGCAAGTATGATCTTGCCTTGGGGCAAATTATTATAGAATTAGTAGACTAAATGTAGATATATATAAGGCTATTGTTATTTGATTCCCTGGCATGCAGATTTTTCTATGATCATTTTGGCTTGGGCGATCCAATATAAAAATAAAAATAATTGGATATCATGCATTGTCAATTGACAGAAAATAGATATAATTGATCAATATAATTGTCAATAATTGTTATAGACACCAGTACACATACATTGTTTAGATTTGAATGCTACAAGAGTGTCATGCAACTGGGCCCAGATCAAGACATGACCAGTCCACTTCTGGTAGAACAAGAATTACAGCCACAGCTAATGATCATCGCATCCTGGCACGTAATTTATGTTTGTATGCCTTCATGTGATGATCATCTATTAATTTAAGATGTACCAATTTATCATGATTACATTCATTGAGATTTTGCGTAAATATTGTATGTTAGTTGATAAATTGCCAACAAATATTATCAATATACTATATCTAATAGTTCTAACTAGATAAACATTGGCAACATTTACCAGCAATCATCATACATACTCCAAAAAATACATTAGGGGCCAGCAGTTATTTTGCGGAGAAGCTTTTTACTAAATTATTGGAACTTTGCTTGAGGAACCTGGTGTCATTCTTCTTCATATATATGAGTCTGCACGTTCTTGAAGAGTACAGGGATTGTGTAGATGTTTGGAAATTCTTCATTGTTTAAACTATATAAAGCTAAATTTATATATCAAAAAAGGTTCATTGCCCTATATTGAATCCAGATTTGTCCATGTTGACATACATATATCATCAGAATGATATCAGGGATATTGTTCCTGCATGTCTATCGTATGCTTACAACACCCATCACATTTGTCACGTTTTTCTCTATTTCCCCCCTCAGATTAAATGCTAAATAGAAAGTTTGCTACAAATCTATCGTCAAAATCACTACCAAAATCAGATGATAAAAACCACCAATTTTTCCTTCCGAAATGGAAACATAAACTGTGTCCATTTAGTGAACTGTTTCTTGCAGACCCGCAAGTCAATAGAAGCATTTGATTGGTGCATTGATATCCAAAATGGTGGCCAATATTCTATGAAAGACTCTGGTATTGTGTGTACCAGTAGAGGCAACAACAGGTTGTAATGCCGATGTTTGGACTGGAATAGTATTGCAACTGTATGAACATGCAAAGTGAACATCAGAAGCAGTTGATTGAGCAATAAAAGTAAGACAAGGTGGTGGTTTGTGCTAAAATGATCTCAAACTTTGAGGATGTCCCTTACAATGAAAAACAATTTCCCTAGCATATTTTGGACAGTATACATGTCATTGTCATCTCCGACATTAGCAAAATCAATGTCATGTTTGGATTTGGAGATACAGTGAATGCCTCCCAGCAACACAAACCGTGCTTCAATTATTTAGATGCATAGATAAAAACAACTTAATTAATAGTAAATCTATATAAACGTTTATCGTGTCCATAGCTGACCATATTACTTTGAGACATAAACAACCAAATTACAAACATTGTGAAACATTATGCAAGGACCAAGTGATTCACTATTTATATTCACATAAATGTTTTAAATAATAATTTATAATGAAAGTAGAGATTGATTATGAATGACTACTTTTCTAATTGAGGCCATATCATGAAATATGCTTGTTTCAGGGGACTTTGAGCACACTTTTGAGTCAACTCTGTTCTGCAATCAAAGATGGCAAGTCTTATCTGAAATATATATTATTGCCTTCACTTATTTTTATATCTAATTTTCTAACCATTAAACAAAGATTTCAACATTGTTCAATGCAACTCAAACAACTAAAATATTAAAGGCATATAATCACAGGTTTGTTTACATATTTCAGTCAAACGTATTTTTACCTAAAAGTATGTACATTTGATGTAACCAGCTACATTTTCCGCATATTCCACTGGATTTCAAGATTTTCATATTTTCATATTTTAAAATAATTATAGCAAACAATTTCTAAATAATGGAGTAATTATTTATCTCACCTCCATGTTTTTTTGTGTGCTCTGTTAAAACTGAAAGTGTTAACACTGGTTAGAATAGATAGAGCTTTATATCGAGTACGAGTAGACATCTACAACTGCTTTTGTAGTATTAATTAAGGACTGCATTCTTGCAAATGTGGCCAACATTATTACGCATACATGGCTTTGCTTAGGTGTGCTGACAATGAATTGACATCATAGATGCATTGCGACATCAGAGGTTACGTCATGAATATGCCTATCTCAGCATAGAATCTGATTACATTTGATCAAAAGCAAGTTGATGCTAGGCCTACTTAGTACTATTTAAATTACACCTTGGGTAATAAATATGATAGTACACAATGTTCTATTTAATAACAACTATATGTCCCTCATGAAATAGTTTTATTTGCACTGGCTGAAGCTTGTGCATTAAATTATTACAGTCGTTAGATAAAGTTGATATTAAATAGAACATTGTGTAATATCCTCTATTTTATGCAGGAGGCAACTTAAGATGCTCAACATGCAGTAATTGTCATTTATCAGCGAGACACCATCAAAACATGCTCTTTTGTGTCTATCTTGCAATGAAATACAAAATTCTCTGTCTGTACTGTGGCAATGCAGTTATCATCCTTACTCTATCAGTACCAGCCAGTGCTCGCAGGTTAACTGCAACATTCAATGTTGCCAACTGTTTTCAGTGTTTTGACAAGCCGTGAAAATCACGAAACAATCTGTAGCTCTAATACTACAAAGCAATTAATTTTGATATCCTCATTTTGTCGAAATGACATTCACAAATCTTTCTGTACTAATCTCAATCTACAGGACATTAATGGTTGTCCATACCAGTAAGAAAGTTAAACTGTCGCCAGGAAGTAATAGTTGCTATGGTACACTAGCCCTTCAACATGTTCAAGGAAATATATTATATGTATCCGCCTAATCTTGAAAATGAACTTCTTGGCACACTGATAACTCATCACATCTTGACATCGACACTCTGTTCAGTATTAATCTGTTCAACATGGGTCAACACACATCTGCACTGAATATTGCCCATAGGAACTCTATTTATATATGACATCTTAAAGTTTACTTTCCTCTGTGAAATGTAGACATTCAATACTTTATCCCACTTTCCAACTGTAAATGATAGAAGCATATAATTTTCACACATCATTATCTTACCATGTTCATGTATTTATTTCACACACACACACACACACACACACACCACACCCACACACCCTCCCCCCGGATCCGCTGAAACCAAATTTGCCCCCATAGTCCGATCGTTACTAACGGTAAATTGTTTCATTAATCGGACAACTGAGACCACCAGTCAAGTGAACACATGACGCTTTTGTTTTCTAATCCTCGTTCACAACGAGTAAACATTATTTCTGGTTTTGGTTACGATTCACAATGACCTCGTGATTCAGAAATCCGATTGATTCGCTATCCGAGTCTGAACTATGCTGATTATTGGGGATACACTGTATATGGATTTAATAGTTTAGTGTTGTTTCTTTAAAATATAAAGCTAAATGCATCGATGTGAACATGTATTTTTAAATCGATACAATAGAATTATGTTAGAAGATGTTAGAAGAGAAACGGCGATTCGTCGATGCATCGGTCAATCGTGACAGTCTTAACTACAACAATAGCAACAACAACAACAATAATAATAATAATAATAATAATACCAACAACTAAGATAATAATATAAATTTATTACCCAGACAGAAATTTCTTTTATACTTCAAAATAAATGTACTCAACACCATGAGCGTTTGCTTTTATTGGGCCCACTTCTGACAGGCTACGTTACAGTGAAGCCCTTTAGTGTAATTTAAGACTGTGAAACCACGCGCGTTCAACAGCTGGTTCACTGAGACGTATTATGGTACACATAATAACGTACACACTCTGAAATGGGGGCTACCTCAGAATTGTCGGGTAAATATGACATAGATGTGCCAATAACACTGTATATTCTAGATACACGTAGGCCTACCATACCTGTAATTTGTTTGCATGGAATTATGCTTTTCATGTTTGTATGTTTGTATTAATATTGCTTGCTATAGTCTGATGCGAAGATGTCTATAAAACATACTTAAACTGCATCATGCTTCATTATAGAACTTACTTCGCTTTATAGTGTTATTTTAAATGTGTTATATTATTACATCGTTATTTTCTTTTTGATCTATAAATATACAATGTACCAGAATGGTGTGTCTATATTGAAATGTAGATTAAATCTAGTATCTATACCAGAAAATACGTGCCTATTTTGAAATTTAACGTCGTTATACCATGGAGCGGTATGTACTGTATATTTTATGTCACTGGAAGTGAAGTGGAGGACACTCTAAATGTGTATTTAGAGAACATCTGTAACCACGTCCTGCCGAAACACAAGCAAGTTGAAAAACGGACCAAAGTGGACCTATTACTCAGGGTTTCATTTCACGAAGATCTCATATCTACTACGAGGCCGTAAGTTCTCTCGTAGCCAATCGATCTCTTATACGGTACATGGGGATCGTGCACTTACGAAAGCGCTATGGTCTTATGGTGGATAAGAGAGCTTCGGAATACCCAAGGTCTTTGACGGATGTATGGCCGTTGGTTTCAGAGGGAAATTGAATACAATTACATACTAACACTTTACCTGGTTTTCTGATATCTGGTGTCATTTCAGTGGGTTTCAGGTTTGCTTCAGGTTTGTTTCGGGCGGCAACTGTTTTAGCGTCCGCCCTTCTCTTGAGCATGGTGGTCACTTCCTGTCTCATCTGTCTGAAGTTCTTCAGACGTCGATTCAATGAGAAGAACCCCAAGCCAACCCCGCGTCCAGATAGCCCCACAATAGTAGACCCGCCTAACCCGTTCACGGCAACTCATTTGAATGACAACTGCGAGGAACGACATGACGATGTCAACTCATACCGTGGTTTTGATATTGTGACACACATGAGTCAGATTGAGGATTCTATCTTGACCTCGACCGTTCCAGCTTACCCAAATACGAATTACACCAGTTTGAATCATGTAAAGAGCTGTGGCGATCTCCAAAGATGTGTCGATAACTTTGATGGTCGAGACGGTCGCTGGAGGAACCGTTCGCACTCACTAGCCAGCATATACATGAGTTTGGAAGTCAGTCAACCCACGATACTGTTTACTGTATGTTACATTAGGAAAAGGTCCACTTTGACCGTTGTTCTCCAAGAAATCATATACATACACGAACGATTCAGAGGAATGGTTATTTATGCTACGTTGTATCTCTACCCGGAATACGCAGATTGTTTAACTAGCGGATTTGTAGTGTGTGACGACGTTGGGAAATTTGGAGAAACCTTCAAGTTCAGAAATGTGTCTCTGGAACAGCTGGAAAAGTCAACGCTCAAAATTTGTATATTGTCGAAGAAAACTAAAAAAGGAAGCAAAGATGAGTTTATAGGGCAAGTGTTCGTTGTGGGAAGTGGTGTAGGTTTAGCAGCCGAACACATCGCTAAGTACAACATGAAGCTTGAACGGAAACAACTGAAAAGGGTTGGTAATTAATTTTCATACTAGTAACATGTTTGGATAACAATGCTGCTAGGGTATGACTCAGTCACGCCATGGTTTTCAGTAATGTACATTATTTTCATTATGCATTGTATGGTACGTATATATATATATATATATATAAGAAGAGATTGGATGCACATAATAAGGCCATATTTCAACCCATTCAATGTTAACAAAATTCGGGGGAGCATGTCGTCAGACACCATTAAAACGTCTACCTTACATATCTTGAGGCGATGAAGAAACTGTCTAAAAGTAATAAAAGTTTAATCAATACTAGTATTTTATGTCACCCAGACATGGAATAGAGTGCCTTCTATTCTCGGTGTTAACGCTTAATGGCATTAATATAATCCCGAATCTCTCTCAAAGTGGGTCAAATTCTATTTTTAGACATATCCGGTTTTAACGATTCTGGTGATAATCTATATCATGACATGTGCGTGGCTGTTGTATTAACGGCTTATTAAGATTTTATCTGGAGTTTAATCAACCCAAGGCCTAGTACTTGTATTTGGCTATCACGGAACTTGGTAAATTCTGGGTAATTCTTGGAAATTATGAAAATAAACGTGACCCACTTACAGCCCCAATTGTATGTACGAAACCAGCTCGTCACGGTGTTACTAACGAGGCGGTTAATTACCGTTAAAACTAAGAGCACATGACGTCATAGAATTAGAGAATAACCCATGATGTACGAATGATATGTCCTGAGTTCCGAGCTTCAGCGTAGAACTTTGAACATTAATTTCACGAGGGACATATTTTCCGGAATCACTCGTAAACGGAATCGATCGAGTGGGTTATTCTAATTATTCAACATAATCATCTTATTGGAATAAAACATGGAAAACTGATCAAAAACGTCTTGATATAGAGAGACAATAGCGCGCATAAGTGGATCAATTCTATTTTTAGACATATCAGGTTTAAGAATTCTGGTGATAACCTACACGGTGACATGTGCATGGCTGTTGTTTTATTTACGTACATTTCGTTGGATCGCAATCTATAACGTGTTATATATAACGTAATCTATAACGTGCACCATGCTGTACAACCTGATTCAACTCTGAATCAAACAGAAATTTAAGCACACGATCCGTATTAATGGCGTATTAAGATTTTATCTGGAGTTTAGTTAACCCAAGGCATAGTACTCGTGTTTGGCTATCACCGGAACTTGGAAGATTCTGTGAAATTGATGGAAATTCTAAAAATAGACCTGACCCACTTACGGGGCCAATTTTGAGCATTCGTCCGTCTATGACGTCAAAATCATGACGTTAAAGTCATTGTCTCTTTTGACAAATCGTCGAGTATCACTTCTGTTCTGTTCTGATTATGGAAAAGTTATTCCACAGTAGGCATCCACCACGTATGTTGAATAATAGTATATGCACCACCCATGGCATTAATCAGTTTCAGCATTGCATGGTTGCAGGTGTCCACATCTGAGAAGTATTTGTGCCAGGACCTAGGCGAGCTGCTCGTTCTGCTTCAGTACCAAGAGTCAGCCAATAGGATGAAGGTGTTGCTTCGTAAAGCCCACAATCTGCCTCGTTCCGACAAGTTGCTAGGGCAACCTGGTAAGAACACATTGCGGTGATTGCGTTTATTGAAAGACTTCTGCATTGTTGGTCTATGCCAACGAAAACATGTTGATTGTGTAACTAACTGTATACTAATCGTACTGTAGTACTGTAGTACTGTCAAACATTGCTTATTTGTTTTCGTTGAGAGGTTTTTAACTGACAGTTGAAATATAAAGTTTTGCTTGGACGGTCGAGTTGTTCCCTAAGTAAAACCTTCAATTCATTTAAAGCGTTGTTGTCAATCTCATATCAAAGAACCTTCACAACAGTACGTTAATTTGAAAGTTAATTACTTTTCTCACATTGTCCACAGCACTGTTAATTAATAATATTGCTACGCGTAGGAAAAACCTAACTATAGACCTACTTAATGAAACCATTTATGTGATATAATATCATATAATAGCATTCCACGATAAAGATAATAATGTTTTGCATGTAGCATAATCAGTTCCTGGTGCGTTTTGTTATTCATTGTTTCGTTAAAAGAAATCTCCAATATACATTTAATTATAGTGATCAGTAGGTACTGTAATTGCTCAAACACCATGTCCAGTATGGACGTTTTGATGACATAAATTATTTATGATAATCAATAATTTACCTATTAAGTATCCCTTTTTTCATTCATGTGATTAATAGAGAACATGTGTTGCCTTCCAGTGCACTGTGTTATCATTAATCTATGGAAGGACGGAGAAGTCATCAACCAAAGAGAGACAACTCTGCAAAGAGGATACAACCCTGTCTGGAACCAGCCATTTCTCTTGGACATGCCCAAGGATGTCACCAGCCTCTATTTGGAGTTTATAATCTCGAGAGGTAGACGGTACAAGAAGAGCGTTGTTGGTCACGTGACAGTGGGTCCGGACACCTGCAACACCGGGACACGTCACTGGACGGACACTATGAACCTGGGTGACAAGGAGATTGCTAGATGGCATAATGTGATGCATGTCTTCAAATTCAAATAACTAAAAACGTTTACTCAATCAAAGTACAATTGGAAGGAATGATGTCGCCGCGAAAGTGGTTGTGTATATGTATACAAACATGTTAATGAGGTTAATAAATATGATCATTAATTTATTTTTTCTTGAAGTGGCAAGAGCATCATGTCATGATTGACCAGAGCAAAACGACAGCAGATGTTTAGAATAAACATAATAGCATTTCTACATTTGTTGCACTACAATTCTTGTATATGTTGTACTTTGTTACATGTATTGTATATAGTGTGACTTTGACTAAATACTCATTCATTCATTCAAGCCTACATATATCAATTAAATCTTTCTTGACAGGCTATAATCTTAACTATAGTTTTTGTTGTTGTTTTGATTGGGGTTTTAAGTCGCTTTCAAGATTCTTTCACTTATATCACGACTTGTCAGTTTACGGCAGGAGGAAACCTGCAACATCCGTAGAACTGAATGTTGCAGTAAACCTGCAAGCATTGGCTGGTACTGACAATATCATCTTATCAATATCGCGTCAGAAAGGTAACTATCACGAACACTGATGCCGAGGCCCCCCGGGGCGGATTTGAACCTGGAACCTTTGGCTCAGAAGTTCAACTGTTCTACCACTGCGCTACCACCTGCCGCATGGATAGAGACCTGTGTGGCTAAATATATATCATGTATGGCGGTCAACCATGGAGTATGGATGTTCATCAAATGATAATTGGAAGATATTCAATATATCAGATGACCACGATGACATGAAATTATAATAATGGCTCAATAACAATGATGATAAATCATCATGAAAATATTTCTCATCATTCCACTTCAGATTCACGCCTCATGGAATTTGGTCTCATGAACAATGAATGCTAATGACTCAATATTCATTCCTTAAATGACATTCATGTCATAGTGCAAGCTATGCCATTTTGTTTGCATCACAGCGGAACAATGTCACATTCATAGACTGGTTACGTGTCCTATTTGCGCTGAACTTTCTGAATTTGCAATTACCTTCTTTTTTTTAGCACAAGTTTGTCAACATTTTAAAAGTAGATCTTCTGTGGGAGTGTCACGTGAACTAATCAGATTGCCAGATTCGTTGTATGTTTATTTAATCAATTATCATTTATGTTTAAAATATTGTGTAGTTCTACCTCTTTTGTGTCACCCAAAAATGTTTTTGTGTGTGCACATTTTGATAATTATTATAACACACGTGAATCAATCAATCAATTCTACAACTAATCACTATGTGGAAAATGGAGAGGAAAATAGATTATAAATATAACACAATGTGGAAAATGCATAACACACATTTGTAAAATATCCCCTCTTAATATGGATTAGCAGCGAAAGAAACTTTCCGTTAAAACTCTGAAGAGTGATACAAATAACAAAAAAAATAATTTCTACTAGCCCAGATACCTTTAGCAATGGGAGAAATGGACCCGGACTAGTGTTAAATTCTATCCCTCGATTAGTATTTAATTGTAAGTAGACATTGTTGATGCAATATTGTATTTGAATATCCTCCCAACACAGAACAATGTTACATTACATAATTATGTGAATATAAAATAGCTTTTATTCTGGCGACATAAATTATTCAATATATCCATTATTTGATCACTATATATTTTCGAGGGCCAATGTGGCACTTTTGATTACCAATTTTTTCATGTTTATTTTCGAAATTTCATTTGGATGGGATACAATATTACCGAGTACAAACACCAGATTGTTGTTTTTGGTACAATAGAAACGATGTTGACATATAAAATAGTATGGTATTATCATGCTTATGATAGGCACTCCGATATATTCCATGGGTCAATGTCAATCAATGTTTACAATTTGGCGGACATGCACAAACATGGTTTTTGACCGGTGCATGGCGCTTACACATTGTTACCTGTTTTCTTGGCTTGCTTGGAAGTTTTTGGCTTCTTCTTCACCATGCTTGCATCATTTTAACGGTATAACCACGTCCATGTTTGCAAGATAATGCTTATGATTGCGATACAATTGAATTAATTCCTGTTACCATACAAACACATAGTCTGAAAATATCCGCCATTTCTAAACAACCCGAGAGAGCGAGATGAAGCGAGAATTAAAGTAAATATATTATTTTGTAACAATTATTGACTGCCGTTAAATACTATAATAAAGGATTCCATTGTATGTATTTATTTTCAATTTTATCATTATTAACAGAAAATTGGTTAATAATACATACTATTAGACTAAAACTATTCATTATTAATAACATCTTTACCTGCTTATTTATGATTCAATACTAAGAGTTTCCAGAAATTCATAATGTATTGATCACAGTATCGTTGTGGAAAAGTGTACCCATATTACAGATACTGAAATCCTACCATCTACTACCGGTAGTTATTATTTATGTTGATTAAAAAGTATGAAGAAATATAACTAAAATAGAATTAGTTGTAGAGAATATCACATCTGTAGGAAAAGATGTCTGCTCTTGAAAAAGAAGTAATGAAGAAAAGAATCGGTTTGCCACCCGTGCCTACAGCTGGCCCGAGGTATTACTGCTATGGGATATATCATAGGAGTGTTACAGTCTATATTCTATTTATAAGCAATCAAATCGATGTAGATCGTCCGTACGTACACAGGCCTAGTTGCTCAGTAATAACATTCCATCAACGCGCACCTGCTCCCCCCCCCCCCCTATTTAAACAGCATTTAATTTTTATGATAGTGGCCTTGCATGTGACATCACGTACAGTTGCATGGCCTCGAGAGTGGCAAAACATACAGTATGATTTCAGCCCGCACCCGTAGTTTTCATAAAAACTGTCCTAAGTTTAATGAATGGCGATCTTCGCTTAAATATCAGCTGAAATGTTGTCTCATCCACCCTTTTCTTCCATTCTATTCACGTGTGTGTCATTTTATAACATACATTGATATCCGCGACCCTAGAATAGCACAATTTTATAAGGATACTGATTTAACGACATGGCGAAAAATACACGTACAATTCGAACTCACGTATATCTGTCGATAGAAATCTAATATGGAAGTTGGATGTCACATGATATGACCAACGGAATTGTCCAAGGATGGCCGATTGATGTTGTGATGTCATATACTGCTACTGTTATTTTTTTACAGAGTACTTGGTCTTCTTTAGCCCTTGGGCACCATTATCCTATCTTAGGGTTAGGGTTATTCTAGCGTTATGGTTAGTGATGTAATTAAAAATATTTTTGATACATTTTATAAACAACAAAGATAATAGCGAACATTGAAGCGGTGGTAAAATATAACTTAAGAACTCGCAGGACTGAAGCGTCCATAATAATAGTACCAGACTCATTCTGTAAAAGTATTAAACTCCTTACAGGGTTCCCACGGCATGTGAGGCAACAAGATTTCGAAAATTTGTGTTAGGCTTTCATGTGTTCCCCGGTAGCGCAGTCGGCTAGGTGCTCGGACACTATAACTTGTTGCCCATGTGCAGGTTGTCGCAGGTTCAATTCCCGGTTTGAATAATAAAAAAATTAATTTGTGTTTCATTTCTAGAAACGATTAAATTTGAGGACCTCAAAGTTAGAAACATTTCCAAGGAGCCATTTGACTCCTGTAGAACCAGAAACACTTAAAATAAGTGAAATACTGGTCGCCAAATGCAAAATTAGGTCGCCATGGCTCCCAAATTAGTCACTAAATTGAGCCTTGAAGATGGGAGATGAAAACATGAAAAAAAGGAGGGGTGCGGCCAGAAATCTTTCCAAACATACGTAATCTCAATCGGGACGCGTCGCCGATATCCCGGTAGGGTATTTTGAAGTAGTAAGGAAATAACACTGCAAACCTCGTTATAAGACGCCAACAATTTTTTAATTCCTCGTTGAAGCTGAACATTAATACATACTAGAAACAGTATTTTTTAGTTTTTCAACAACAAACCATCCCAACAAATCATCAGTAATCTGATTGCCGTCAATTCCTGCTTGCAATGGCAGATATTTTTTATTTTGAGGTCCATAATGGATTACATTCTTTAAAAAATAGAAAGCAATATAGATATTGTTTGTCTGAAAACCTGTTTAATTTTTTTAACACGTATTTATTACAGAGAAATATGTTTCTGGGAAAAAAACCTGTTTTAAACATGTTAAATCTGATAAGTCAAAGTTTGTAATGTGCATGTTTTTCTGGCGCATTTGAGAGTTTTGCTTCACAATGTTATTGAAGCCATTTTACATGTCTAGTAGTTCATAATTCTGGCGATAAGGCCTCCTTCTCTTTAGAAGTTCATGCAACAGAAATGAGACACATTGAAAAGAAAAATCTTTTAACTTTAGAAACGAGTCAGAGTGACCCCAATTTGCTTCTGTAGTTGTCCAGCAACTAGAGCGAGCACAGCTGTTTCACGTGATGTTTGGGTTATGATGTCAACAAGGAAAGCAGACGACTGGATGAGATAACATTTCAGCTGATATTTTAGCGAGGATTGCCATTCATTAAACTTAGGACATTTTTGGTGACAACTACACATGTATACTTTTGTAAATTACTTATCTTGTCTACATTTTTATCAATTTTATGTTGATCCAAGCTAGAGTCACTGCCCACTGATGTAATTTGCATTTGACCTCTGAACTCGGATGCGCTCTCTCGTTATTATGCAAAACGCGATTGCCTCAAAAACATTTGAGCCTCGAAATCCGCTGATGGCGGGATATTCAAAGAAATACGCAATGTAAACGATTTTCTGTGTGTATGTGTTGAGCAAGTCAGCCTGGGATACGATCTGGTGTATTATTTTATCCATTTCTTGGGAATGGCAGTCTTGTACATAGATGTGAGCAGCTCTTGTCGTACATGTATTAGAGCAGAAATCAGCAAGAAATGTATTACGGTTAACCCTTCATATTGGGGAATTAGATATTTATCCAGTGTTTTAGACCATAACATGCATAGACCACATATATTTGCGATATAATGTTAGCTAAATTAAATGTTGGATAGAATAAAGCCACATTTGATGATGTATTTCCACCCATACTCGGCTTTTTTTTTAACAAAATGGTGGTGACGGTCGGCTTTACATTCAGTTTTGGTGTGAATAGTTGTGCCACAAATATATATTCACATTCAAATGCCATATTCATTATTTATTAGGTTTATAAGCGTATGATTAATTTACTTTCAAGTTCGTTTTCCAATTAGCAAGTTAATTATCCGTAAAAGTTCAAGCCATGATGTGAGTGAAAAAATCTTGAAAGTGGCTTTAAACCCCAAATCAACCAACCAATCCGTAAAAGTTTACTGCTTTGTACCGAAATCTTATCAGCTTTTCTATATTGGCCATCTAAATCAACTTTGAAGAAATTGTGAATAAATACTCAGTAATACGTCTCGATTTATATTCTACAATGTTATATCTGCAGAATATGGGTCAATTTACAACTCAAATCATGCACAAAGAGTTCACTGACAGACAAAAACTCAAAGAGTTACGGGAGGCCACTATCATCATGTAGGGATGCCTCTTTCTGCCACCCATCATGGCATCGGCGAGCGGTTGCTATGGAAACAAATGTTTTATGAAAGGCCTCAATATTGGGATTTTGATGATGTTTTCAACTAATTTATTGTCATTTTAATGCAAAGCACATTCATTTGGTATCGCCTTGAACTGATCTGAGGCAGTGGGAATCCTGACACCACTCTGACAGTTGGCATTCTAAAGAGGTTCAAATCCGGCCCCGGGGGCCCGGCATCAATGCTCGCGAAAGTTACCTTTCTGACGCGATATTGATAGGATGCGATGTCTGTAGAG
>JAUTBT010061099.1:0-14746 GCA_032361225.1 Lepetodrilus schrolli | reverse complement strand
GAGAGAGAGAGAGAGAGAGATGGGGGGGAGAGGGGGGGAGAGGGAGGGAGAGATGTGGAAAAGGGGGAAAGAGATAGGGGAGGGAGGGAGGGAGGGAGAGATAGATAGATAAAGATAGAGAGAAAGAAAAAGAAAGAAAAAGAAAAATAGTGAGAGAAGAGAAAGAGGGGAGAGAAAGAGACAGGGAGGGAGGGAGGGGAGGGAGAAAGCGAGGGGGTAGACAATATAGATAAAGAGAGAAGAAAAAGAAAGAGAAAGAAAGAGATAAAATATAAAATAAAATAAGAGAGAAAATAAAAGCCATCAACCAATAAGCCCATGAGGTCTGTAGGTCACCTGGCATGATCAACTTTCTTGTACCTTTGACCTTCCAACACATGTTGGTCATTGACACTTTATTAATGTGCAACACATTTTAATCATGAATAGCACTAGGCAAAGTATGTACTTTATGACCAATAATCAATGTTGAATGCATTTCTGCGAGATCTAGAAAAAATTCATTTTATAGCAACATTACTACCTGAAATCGAAATATGAAGTTTGCATGAAAAAGTTGATAACATACATTTATGATTTAAGAAAACAAATAGTTCCTTAAATGTCTTCTTGTTCATGTTGTTCTTGGATAAAATATAAGGAATTATATTTGTGTCCTATAGTTTCAAGTGGAAACTAATCGATAACAAATTACCCTTGTCTCAAAATATTTTTGCATTCTAAGGATTTTTTTATTATTTTCAAATTGAAAATGAAATTTCCTTATTCAAGTTATTGAATGTAAAATTTACTGGAAAATTGTGTTACATCTGAGGATCCTGGCCAGTACTGAAATAATTAATGGAATGTATACAGATATGCTTGATGTTTCATAAATGGATGCATCTGCCCATTGCTCATGAATCAAACGATGCACTGAGTACAATACATAATTATACTATTCTAAAAACAAAAGTAATTTGATTTGTGAAAGTTTGTTTGAAATATATATTAAAACCATACCAAATCATGCTTACATAGGAAACAAATTAAAAGTGGCCACGTGGTTACCAGTAGGAATTGTCATCAATGGGTACAATCTTACAATCTGATATAAAAATCTTCCTGATTCTACATAAAGTATACACGGTATTAACATGCACGAATGAATGCATGCATACACACACACACACTGCCCCCCCCCCCCACCCCCCACACACACACCCACACACACACGGATATATTCAGAAAGCTATGTATCATGAACCATTAAGTTAACCTAGAGATAGTATTGATATAAATATGGTCAAGATTAAAACTAAAAAATTTAACTTATTTGTCCAATCCACTGTGCCACAATGTCTGTGTTGTAATGGCATTTGAAAAAATAATAATTGGATTGAGCAAGATAATGGTTTATTGAGTCTACCTGACACATTTTCACCATTTAGAGTACAGATGTCACTATCATTTAATAATTACACTCTTGCCATAAGTCTATGGTATTCAACAGATAACACCATTCCATAAGATCATGCAGAGTCGGCCTCATATAACACAGAAGTCTTGGGTTCAAGTCTAGCAAAGTGCGTAAATCCACACTGCTCCAGTCCACCTAGCTGTTAATGGGTACCCAGTAGGATGAAATGGAATTATCAATGTTGACCTAGTGTCTGAAATGCCAGTTTGGGTTGTATAACTGTACTTCCCAGGGTTTTCAGCAGATGTAGTAAGTGCACTTAGATTTATTGATCGAGGAAATAATAGTGCAGCGCTTTCACTAGCACCATGGTGTAATATAAATATACATTATTATAAATATAATTATATTTATAATTATTTTTATTATTTCAATAATGATAAATATTTGAACATTGCATATAGACATTTTACTACAAAGCTAGATGAACATGTAATTTTTATGCTATTCATTGTCAATGAAAACATTTAATAAATGGTTCATCTTGAGTGATGGTAAGCACACAGTTTCATTGCCCTTTTAATTTGCATTGTGGTCTATATTGGATACAAAAGGGCATCCTATTGGCTCTATTAAAGGCTGATGAACGGACATGCTTTTTGCCCGACATTCGCATAGAAACAGCCATCCATAATCATAGCTATCATGTTATCAAAATAGCTGAACTGTGTGTAATTAATAATAGCTCGGCTATGTTTTTGTGGGATAATAAACAAAATATAATTAGGAACTAATTCATTGAAGAATTCCAAATAGTAATAATAATGTGCAGCTATTTAATAACAAGTTAGTTAGATGCATGCTTCTGTAGAAATTTTGTAATTAAACAACAACCTGATTGTAACATTGTTCCATTTCAATGAAATTGTCAACATGTGATTTTGTTATCATTATAAGAAAATTTAATATTAAATTAATAATAAGTGCATCATATGGAGATGAAAAATGTAAATATCATCATATTTTTTTTTATTCAATTAGCAATTTTGCAAGCTTTCTCAAAATACTTGAAAATCAACATGAATATGGTTGAACATTGAATACTTCAATATTTGCATCTAATTTTTACAAAGAACAACGATACACTTTCTGATGCCAGTAGCACTTATATATCTGATGTTTCCCCATGTACATAGTATTTACATTTATTGCAGTAATAATATACCAACATTAAGTGGATAGAGACATTTAGCTACAACTGTATAATGTTCATTATAGTGTAGTCAAAAGTGTCGTCTGTATCACACATTGTTCTCATCGAAATACATGTACTCTTATTCTAGATTTCTAGAAAGAAGACGGTAAAGGATTTCAGTAGCTCCTTTCATATAAATAATATTAACAATCGATATATGTTTAGTATAAATTTAGTCATAAATTACCGACTGTTGGCTATCATTGTGATTTAGTAAATATCATCGCATGTTTAACCAATGAGCACACTTGTAGATTACAGTAGGCAACGCTGTCAAAATGGCCGCCTCCAGGGAACAAATATGGGCAAATGTGGAGATAACCCCTCCCCTCTATTTGGCCAATTTGCTTGTCATGGATATGGTCAGGGTTACGAATAGCACAGCCATATAGATTTGGTTCTAGCAACTACATAACCTTTGTTTTTGCGATGATAACTCTTTTATTCATGGAACTATCTAGACTGGTCCATCAGCTGTCCACCAGCTGATCCATAACTTCCATAATGGTCGATCTGATCAAAACAGCACATCGCTGAATTAATAAATACGGAGAAATTATTGGAAAAACAGTCACCAAAATTTGGATGCAAAATTGAAACCTATAGTATATGTCTGTTGAATCATGAAATACATTTTACAAACGAGATTCAGTCAAATTTTGTGATAAAAGTGAAGGGGGCCATGATCTCAACCTTTGTCCAAACTTAAAAAACACAGACAGGTGAAAGTGACCCCCTAGTTGCCCTATCAGACAGCCAAGACAAAAAGCTAATGTCGAGCCCTGAGTAGTGGTAACCATGGTAACAGAAGTAGTAGAATGATGCATTTTCTTACAGTGTGATACATATCACAATTCACAGGTCATGATACACTACACAGGTCACGATACAATACACAATATGATACCTCAATAATGTGTTTGATCGGAAAAACAAAAATATACTTTGAAGCCGAAATATTGCCACTAACGATTTGGGAAATCCAAAGGTGGAGATCAGGGGCCTAATCCCTTTTATTACTAAATTTGGCTGAATCTCGGTTGCAAAATGCATTTAATTAATTGCAGAGAGATCTAGGCATTAATTTGGCAACCAAATAAATTAATCGTTTTTGCGGTAATTACTCTATATTACTTTATTCAATGACGTGCTGTTTTGCTGGGATTGGCCATTATCTATCGTACGTTATGGTGGACAGGTGATGGATGATAAACATTACCTTATTCAAGCTAATGACCCTTAATATGTATTGCTAAGGATGGAAAATTATGCAAACCAGATATTACTAGGAATAATTTTAGTTTTAATTTGTTTTGAGATTCAGTGATATTGTAGCAATATTTTGATGGCTTGACAGCATTTTCAAGTGTACTCACAAATAAATATTCCCTTGGATTTAAAAGAAAGACGACTTTAAAATAATCAATGAACGGTAAATTCAAACTTTTTTTAATAAGAATAAATTGTGATAGTGTTATATAAAGTCATTCAGCACTTGATCATGTAATTTGACGACGTGCAATTTTGACATCTTGGTATGGTGTATGTCATCTGTCAGTTCACATGACATCACCTGTGACGTTATCTTATTGTGACCACATCACCATTCACAAATGGTAAAAGTAGTACCACCACATATATATAGTGGAAAAGTGATATTACACTAGTTAGATACCTCAGAACAGTTATGACATGGGTAATATCTCACCGGTAGTGTAATAAATTATGTTTCTACTGTATATGCAAATGATTTATATAACTAAAATCTATTATTATCAGTCATACTAATCAGTACAAATATGCAAATTACTTGAGGTGTAGTAAACAATAGGTGTATAAACAAGGAAGTACTATATTGTACGCTGTTGTCCATTTCTTGTAGACAGCACGCGATCACAATGAGCGAGCAAGATGTCGATTGTCTATTATCAGCTGACTGTCAATGACAGGTCGCGACGCATGACATATCAGCGTGAAGCGAAAGGAAAATCGGTCAAGGCGTCCATTTTTAGCCTAGCAGCCTGATTCCAGATATCAAAACATACGGAAAATACAGCAGAGAATGTAAAAACATCGTTACCTTTTAGAAATCTCCCCCAAAAGCCGCGGCGGCGATATCCAACAAGGCCGATTGTTTCGCAGCGAAATATCTGCTCAGGCGTGAGCCGAGTTCTATCGACATGGACCGATGCACATGTATCGCTGCTGATTTAAATGACAAAGAAGGCGCATAAATCCCCATACTTACAATAGTGATCGTGTGCCAGGCGGCTTGTCTTCGCATGGGTGATTTTACGCTTGGTCCGCAATAAACAATGCTAGGTCACCTTGCACGGCACAATAACAGATATTGTTCAAACACACTGGCTATGGTGCTCGCCGCCATATTGAGAGCTATGACAGTGCGCAAAGCTATTCGCGCATTGTGACGTCACGGTGGATAAACTTTGATGAGCCCAGTCAAATGTTGAGAATTTCCCGACTTCATTAGATACGCCCATGAACGCAAACACGTCGATGAATAGAACCCTTTCGCATTCGTGTAATTTACACATGTAAACCGTTCTATATTTCCGATAAATAAATTTAACAGTGGACATGATTTAAGTCGACCATCCTGCTTGTTTTCAACATAATTAGATCATTGTTAACTAGGCTATATTTATTAAAATTGTAAAAGTTAATAACTTCATGGATATGTATTTCATTATCTAAACGTAGCCTGTGCTAATGTTCGATGTCACTGAAGGTATTTTGGAAGGTATGTAATTTACTATAAATAGTTACTACATTCATCTCATTTAACACAATAGACATATATTTACAAGCATACATTTTATACATAGGAGTTTCAAGTTCAACACGTTCAACAATCAATACACAGATGATATTACCGATCGACATTTATTCACTAGTAATTTAGAAATGCGTGCATACGCGATACGTGTATGTGTTTAGCTTATCTACAATAGAGATGAGCAACGACCCGACAATATTTTTTTTTAACATCGACTGCAGTGTACCACATGATACGTAGGCCTACTGTACTATTTTGGCTTCCCTTGAATATTCTGGCCCCGAGATTACAAAACGTTTTGAGTATGATTTCATGCTTGAACTCAAATTTTACATGGGGATTTGTGAACAAAACTTTGAGTTGAGCAGGAAATCATACTCAAGAAAGTGTCGTAATCTCGGGGCCTGGTTTGGATATTTTTTACTAAAATTTTCTTTTTAATAGCAACGAATGGAATTTCTACCTACGGATTGTATGAAAAGCGTTCACTGTTCTGTTAGTCGTGTAGGCCTATGTATGAGAGGTGCAGTCATCAGCATAACTGACTTGCTAATTGTAAATGTCAGTCATGTTTTTTGTTGGTGGTGGTGGTTTTTTAGTGGTTTGGGGTTTGTTTTTTTTAAAATACAAATTGCTAAGTGTGAAGAAATTTACCGATTTGACGTTTTGTTTTCCGAAAGTACTTGCATCTTCGAGGGAAAAAAGCTAGTTTTCCTATTAAATAAAAGCATCTCCTTTTGTAGAATTTTGTCCGAACATGTATAGCGTACTTCATATTGGGAACATGTATAGCGTACTTCATATTGGGAACAGATATGTTATTGATCAATCGACAACCATTTGGACCGTTAATGTGTATGAAACACTGGAGAAGAGAAAAAAGAAGAAAAAAAACCTGGTAAGGATACAAACAACAGGTTGCATATGCAATGTACCTACCTACCATTGTTCTGTGTATATATATTATGTAAATGTTATTCATGTAAACTCCTCTGCCTATTGTAGCTTATTCTTTGTGTTTGTACCTCACGTGCTATAGTTAACAGTCTTTATTAGTGAAATAAAGATGTTCTGTTCTGTTCTGTTGTGATGTACTTGGTCACCGTTTCACGAGAACACCTTCGTTATTTTCTCCATCTATACGGTGGTTCAAGAGAATTTCAATTATTACATGTAATAAACATTTTGGATGACTGATGTCTCCCTCCCCCTCTCTCTTTCTCTTTCTCTCTCACCCCTCCCCCCTCTCTCTCTCTCTCTCTCTCCCCCTCTCTCTCTCTCTCTCAATCAAAAGGGCCTACGTTATCGTTATCAGAGAACCGTAGCGCTGAATGTTGCAGTAAACTTGCGAGCACCGGCTGGTACTGACAGACCAAATATGATAACTGCATTGCCACTATATACAGACAGCGCATCCTGTCAATATCGCGTCAGAATGGTAACTTTCCCGAACATTGATGCCGCGCTCGTATAACAGTAATGAATAGACTACTGAATGTGTTATTCAATTCAATAAAGAAATATAAGTGATCCAGAAATAAAAGTAATTAATCATGGTCCGTTTCTTTTAAAGGTATCAAAGACCTGACAGACAGACTAGGACATATGAGACAATAGTGGCACTGAAATATATACTCCTATATATGCACTTCTTCATCACAGATATAAACATGCATTTATATTGATAGAGAAGGAACTCTCAGAGATGGAGGAATAAAGAGAGATAAATATAAGGAGAGGGAGAGAGATATAGAGAAAGTGAAGGAGGTACAAAGAGATATACAGGCAATAGACACAGACAGACAGGCCTTCATGGAACCACGAAATGTACACCACTGTGCACTTCTCCATCATAAAATGAATATTCATGTAATGGGCGTGACACCGCCCTTTGCCGTATATAACACGTGAAGGTTGTACACGCTGGCACCATGGAACAACACGGTATAATATTTCGCATATTCGTGACGACTTCCTATCAGTGCGCGCGCAACGAGTCGGAACCGTTACGCTCCGCTGGCAATGGAAAATGGCAGGATCATCGAGGGGCAGATTCGATCAAGAATGTTCTGGAACGTCGGTAACGTGATGCGACTCAAGACGGGCGTGCAGTTATTTTAGGATATTGCCATTGGAGGACAACGGCGGCAATTAATTTTCCTATTGTACCTTCGTTCCACGTCATCGAATGTGTTTCAGCTCCACTGGCTGTTGGCATTAACAATAAAGACCGTTGGGTTTCAGCATCGCGATATCTGATACCACCAGGTTTTTTAAAAGAGATTGTATGCTAGAAAATGTTAGAAAATGTGACTGTGTTTCTTGACATTTATTAGTTCCTCGTTGAACTTTGGAGATATTATTGGCGGTAATAATACATACAATTTAAATTAAGCGATGCAGGCGAAGTTTTTATTTATTCTCATTTATATTTTTCTCTCTCTCTATCTATCTACCTATATCTATCTCTATCTATCTATCTATCTCTCTCTCTATCCTCTCTATCTGTCTATCTCTCTATCTATCTCTTATCTATCTCTGGGGAATGTTGAAAAGTGAAAAAGAACCAGACAAATAGTGAGGTAAAGACGGAGAGAGAGAGAGAGAGAGAGAGAGAGATGGAAATAGAAAGTGGTAGAAGGAGGGAAAGTTCATCGATGTTTCAGACTTTATAATTAGTCATGCCGAGAAGTTGGTCAGCAATAGTAAAGTATACTATCAGTATATGACCGTAGTACTACAGTACTGCCAATGGATACTATATTCCTGCCATCCAATGGGTAGCCACCAACGGGTCAAAAACTAGGTCTACATGTATATCTAGCCACACATACAATGTCATCGCATCAGGACGTTACACGAGATAGAATTGTCAGCGATTTACTTTCTCTTGCGTATCTTCATTACAACTGAATGCATAAGGCAGCACGGGTTGATATTTAATTTCATCTTTACATTTTTAGCGTTCCGTCCTCGATTGTGTATATTTAAATACAGCTGTTGTTTGCTATCACTTTAAACTCTAAAATCAGGTCCTACATGTGATGTACATGCATATTTCTCTACACACAGTTTAATATGAACACATTAATTAATAAGATTTTATAGAAATACAGGCAACGAATGCAAGATATTGCTTTATCCCTTAGGCCAATTTATTTTCCACATGGGGTTAAAACCTATTCAATGTGCATATACAGTGTAACGTCTTGTCTTGTCAAAGTATTTTGGAGACTAGCAGTTAACATAAGCATGTTAAATGAACATACGAGGAAAGGAATAAATCTAAGTACATGTATATTATTAGCAAGATAGTATAAATACTTTATCAGTATAATATGCATAATAATAGTATCAATACTACTGTAATGCATAAATTTATACAATTCAGAATGAATAATACTTATAATTTTGAAAATCAAAATACACGTAATAAACGGAATTCATGTTATACCCAAACAAAGTATCATGTGCGGTTTGAGCATGCCCTAGGAGGTGGTTGGCCATTAATATCATTATTATTATTATTATTATACTATGTTTATACATATACCTAGCAGGCATATAATTAACTAAGTATAGTTTATGACTGGTATTTATATATATATACTCTCCCAAAAATGAAACGTTGCAGTGAAATCGTTTTTTAAATTATCAGTTAATTTGATGGAGTAGTTGAAGCTACTGTAGTATGTAGTTTCTCAAATATTAATTAATTTTTTTTTAGTTTCCGCATGAACGTCATTGACCAAACGCCCAATTTAATGACCTGCCAATTTCGTGGGGCAAAAACTGCAAACACTATGCGCGTGAAAATCTGGAAATTGATGAGTGATTTTCTTGCGTGTAGAACGGTGGTAATCGTTTGGTGAAACATTCACAGTTGTTCGACATGCCAAGACTGGATCAAGAATCTCGAAACATTGCTATCGGACGTTTGGTTGCCGTTGAGTGCCAGTCAGCAGTCGCCCGTTAAATACGTCATTGGGAACGATACTACCAACATGGATCGACCACGAGTTGGTAGACCACGTGTCAGTACTGCAGCTCAGGATAGGTACATCCGGGTATTCCACCTACCTTCATCGGACTGTAACAACAAAAGAAACTGCTTGTGATTTTCTGGGAACCAGAACATCAATGTGCTGCCATGGCCAGATTTGAACCCAATTGAGCATCTTTGGGATGAACTTGATCGGCGACTGCGACAACGTCAACCGCGATCTCAAATGCTTCAAGAATTTCGCCAGGCATTTCAGGATGAATGGGCAAGAATACCACAGGTTCGAATACAGAGACTGATACCGTCAATGAGTAGACGGCGCATTGTAGTTATCCGAGGCCGGTCACACCGGATACTGACTATGCGTTTCTTTTTTCGGAGAGTATAGTAGGCCTATAATATACCATGTATAATGCAAGCCTAGCATACATGCACACACCTCATACATTGATAATTAGTGTATTAAAGTAGACTACTGGTTGCATTTAGTTTATTAGGTTCCGTGTAATGTACATATCCATTTGGTAACTCTATATATTTATAACTTCGTATTTTCTTTCTATATCTAATTATCGCGAGTACTTTGTCTGCACTAGCTAGCTGAGCCCTGACTCCCGAAATTATGAAACGTTTTTGAGTACAAATTCATGCTCATCTCAAAGTTATGTTAACAAATCGCCATATAAAATTTGACCTTGAGCATAAAATCGTACTCAAAATGTTTCGTGATCTCGAGGTCTGGTCTATCTAGCTAAACAGTGGACCAGTTTCTTAGTTTGCCATTAATAATATATCACTAGGAATACATGCTGTCACTAAAATATATCATTAATATATCACTATGATACCTCACATTAATGCCGGTACCTCACATGCTGTAGTTTACAGCCCGAGTGAAATAAAGTTATTTTCTGTTCTGGAAGATACTGTTTTTTAAAATATACTAAACACAATTATTTAAGGGCCAGGAGCCCCTTTGAACATATAAAGTTAGCTTCATAAAATTTTAACGAGGGATTTCCAAACGTCTACAGGATCCAGGTACTCTTAAAGAACTTGCAGACGCATTTATAAAGACGAGTGGCACCAGATTCCGAGTACCAGATTTGGTAGAAAGCTTCCCCATAAAATATCTGCCGGCCTTTCATTTATTTTGTTGAGTATATATGAATGTCGTAGAGCCTACTAGAGTAAATATTTGACGTTGGTCAAACAAGCAGAACATATTGCCAGCATGATCTAGTGCGCGGTCATGGTGGTAGATAACTCATTCATAGCCTTCTTTGTCAATACAACATAATATATCAAATTATACCGAGTAGGCATGCCCAGTATGTACGTCACTTACAGCTACTAAGACATTTATGATATTTTGCCTCCAAATGAATTCAGAAAACGCAATATCCCTCGAGTATCCGGCTTCATACCCCATTCCCCAACCGTGTCGGTGTGTTTTGGTTTAGCTTTCCGTGAAAGTGAAAATGACACAAAGCAGATAAGAAGATAATAAATCTATTCCTAATATTGCTAGTTGCCGGGCTTGTGTGGTAAATCCTGCCTCATTACAGCGCGTTATCAGATATAGCCTATAGGTACGAGAACCGTTATGCACGTGGCCAGATGCGGCCTCGGCGCATAACATAGCGCGCACCTGTTTTACGCCACGCGCGAAAGCCGCCACCTAGTGAGCGACTGTTAGCGTTGCCCGTCGTCTTGGGAAGGTCTATACATCAGATAAAGATAGTAGAACCAGCCTATTAAAGCAGTCAGTTTGTTTTGTTTTCTTTTTCTTAAAGAAGAAAGTTATGTTTGAGCATTACACACGCGTACATTCATCTAGCTCTCTCGAATGTACACATGTACTCTATTCACAAATAAATGTATGAAACTATAAAGGCTACAAGTAGGCCTACACCTATAGGCCTACAGAACATGGCAATTCCTCAGTATGGGACCACCAACATTGCACCGTTATTTACAGCGGTAGTAAATGTACACAACTCATGACGGCTTCATAACTCCTCATATAAGGTTTACAGACTGGAATTTATCAACACTTTGATAATAAATAATGAGTCTACATTCACTAATTATGCGGTCACTACAAAAATGCCCATGACATTAGATAATGACAATATTAGGAATATACCTTGATAGTCTATTATTCGATACGATATTGAATATTGCAATACTATATAGGGTAATCCTCCACCTCGAGTCTTTTGATATCAATGTGATCCTACAAGTCAATACAAGTAACCAGAATCCTAAGCTTTGCCGAGGATTTTGGCTACTTTTATCAATGAGTAGGATAACATTGATATCAAAATATAGACTATCCATAGTATCAGAGGGTGAAAGTAAATAGTTTAAATATAAATTATATTGATTGGTATATGAAATGAGCAGCTGAAATTATTCAGTAAATCTAGACATGCTTATCTGACCTAGGGTGATATTTTGAATAGGAGTATTTGGGTGAGAACAAGGTGTGACACAGACATAGTTATCGCACCTGACTATTATTCCTATGAGGCAAGGGAATATTGTATTTTACTCACTAAACTTAGATATTCCGTTAGTCCATTGAATAACGATTTGTTTAAAATTGGACTATCTGATATTACTTCTTGTCTATGTATAATGCTTTCCATTATTTACTTGAATGTCAGAAATACAGCACATACCGTGAAGATGTGCTAGGAAATATCCAAAGAAATAGTTTACAATATAATGTACATATCAATGTTAAGCTATTGTTAAATGGCTGTTCGGACTTTCATGTATCAGAAAATGAAACCATTTTAGAGTTAGTATAGTTGTACATTAAATAAACAAAAAGGTTTACTTAATATGCTTATGTAAAACATTTACAATTACAGAATATGTACATATATCTCCTTCATTCTTAATATTTCTTTCTTCTCTCCCCATATTTTCTTCCCCTTCTCTTGGAGCGGTTTTAATTTTAGTTGTAATTAGTTGTATAAGTCTTGAATAAAATATGTTTAAACTAAAATCTAATCAAAAGACACAAAGTGGAGATTCTATCAAGTTATTTAACAAGAAAAATAGCAATTCGTGAAGTTAGTGAACAAGTTGCTGGTCATTTGCACAGTGACGTCATAGCTATGCCACGTGACATCACAATGGTTTCTAAAAGTGATATCCCCTAGGAGGTATCGGTTGGTATCGGTTGATCTTCTACAGACCGCCAAGTTATATTTGCTAGCCAGTATTGAGTGATAAATAGAGAATATCACCCAAGTGTCTTGGAATATCAAATATCAACACGAGTCGTGAAAGTTATTAAATCCGAGGCAATGCCGAGGATTTAATCATTTTCATCGACGAGTGTTGATTTATTTGATAATCCAAGAAACGAGGGTGAGATTCTATTTATCACCAAATATCATTTTAAAGTCATTAAAGAAGAACAATTCCACATCATAAACATTTAACTGGGAAATCAATTGCATTTGCACTGTGACATCATAGCAATGCTATGACATCAGTTTTTAGCGATGACATCACAATGGTTGAATAATCAAATACTTGGGTCAAGCGATATCTACAGCATGACATCACAATGGTAAAACAATCAAATACTAGTAAACCAAGAATTGGGTCAAACGATATATACTGCTGTAGATATCACTTGTTATTTGAAAGCGATATCTACTGCGAACAGACAGTATTGGGTGATAAATTAGTATCCCTGATTAGCAGTGGTCTAATTATTATTAATGCAAGTCATATTTCTGCTTAAAGGAAACAGTCCGTCGGATACTATGTCATAAGATAGGATGTCATAAGATGAGAACACATCATTAGTCAAACATACACACGGGAAGTTTGTGCCGCATTTCACAAAGAAAAGACCCGACACCGTGGACTGATGTTAATTATCTGAGGGCATTACAGAACTCATCCTCTTTGAACCAAGGAAGTGGACGTAATGACAAGGTCTTTGGCTCACGCTAATGAATCTAATGGTTGCAGTCATTCAGGCATGGTGGTTTAACGCTATCGGCAGCAGTGCGACCGGAAGTAGAACAATACGCTCGCTGAGCTGACCGAACCAGGTGGTGCCAATCAGCTGCGACGCAGCGCTCCTGTTTTTATGAGTGTTATAAAGTTCCTTGTACAAACAACGACACGGTACCTACTAGTATGTATGTCCACGTACTCTATAGATATTAGGCCAATCTTTTGTGCGGCGCAGCAGCCCCGCGAATGGCCCGAGTCAATTTAGCGCCATCTTTACGACCCTGTCCCTGTCACAGCGATTTAGAGCAAATCGTATTCACCGTTATATGGTGCGTGTAACAGGCCTTTTATGAACAGACAGTCGTAAAGTGTTAAGAAACTGTTTCCAGTGGCCATGAACAGAGCTCCCTGCAGCTGCCAACAGAATCCTTCTAATTCCGAATGCATTTGAGAACAGGGCTGCCGAGCTTTCCCCCGAGAGACGCCCTGTAGTTGATGACGTCAGCGAGACATGTTTAATTGCCCCGTGTGGCATCCGATTTAAAGAAGAGGGTTATGAATATATATTGCTATTTTACTAATATACTAAGTACATATAAGTTACCAAGTTTGTTGGTGGAGTCGAATCTACATACGGGTACACCTTTCGTCAGATTATCCTCTGAAATGAATGGTCAATGACGGATGCAAAGTAGGTAGGCCTTTAAGTGGCCATTTGTTTTTAACAGAGAATGGATCTTGACATAATCCACGTTTTTGTATTTTCGTATCAATTATAGCATTTCTAGTTAAATTGAGTTATATATTGTAAGGAAACATGGATAACTTTGTTTCTGTAAATATCGCTCTATTATATACACAATATTTATACCTTACATGTGAGCATATTCCTTTAGCTACATTACTGGGTGATAAATAGAATCTCAACCTCATGTCTTTTGATATCAGTGTTATCCTACTCGGCAAAACCTCGGATTTTGGTTACTGTTATCAACTCGTAAGATAACATTGATATCAAAAGACTCTCTATATGCTCGCATGTAAGTTATAAATATTGTACCCCACTTGCCTAGTTACACAACAGAACAGTCTTCATTTGTACCCGCTATGGTGACAATTGATGGATAAAATTGACAAGCCCATGCAAATCACGGACGCGAATGGCTGTCCATTGGATGTTAATGACATCATGACTGGTAGAATCCTTGTCAGCAGTAGAATAAATCTGCAAATTTGTAATTCTTGACCAATCAGTGAAGTTGTAAAATGTTATCTACAGTAGAATAACATTGTTGTCCTACT
>JAUTBT010061088.1:0-14747 GCA_032361225.1 Lepetodrilus schrolli | reverse complement strand
CCTCCTGCCCTAAACTGACAAGTCGTGATATAAGTGAAAGAATCTTGAAAGCGACTTAAAACC
The DNA here is from genome assembly GCA_032361225.1 of Lepetodrilus schrolli. NCBI lineage: Eukaryota > Metazoa > Mollusca > Gastropoda > Lepetellida > Lepetodrilidae > Lepetodrilus > Lepetodrilus schrolli. The sequence continues at coordinate 14,684 of JAUTBT010061088.1, read as the reverse complement.
CCAATCAAAAAACAACATTAAAAAAAATTAATAATAATTTTAAAAAAAATATATATATATATATATAAATGTAAATGTAAATAAATAAACTTCAGTCAATCCTGCCTACATATATATCATGTGTTATCTAAAAATTTATAAGGAATACATTGAGAACCCTTTGCATATTATGTTGTATTTCTGCTTGAAGTCTACGGAACATTCCATTTGCGCAATTTAGAATGTATTAATTACCAAAAGTCAATACCATTCGAGATCACGTGCATGAAGACATTCGTTTTTATCCGATAAGTTCAGTTTTATCTCGTACTATATGGTTAAGGCATAATCCGCAGATGTCATCGCACATTATTAATCGTGTGTCGGAGTGCACGGGCGGGTAAACGCAATGTCTCCTTATGTTAATATTATATCATAATAATAATAATAATAAGAATATTTATATAGCGCTAAACTCCTCACAGCGCGACAGAAAAGTTACGATGGATAAATTAAAAGTCAGAATAATAACAGCATTAACTATATAGCACAGAAGTATTTTTTTAGCATGAAAGTTTTCAGCTGTCGCTAGGAGGAAGGACAGTATATATGATAATGATGTATTGTGATAATGATGTATTGTGATAATGATAATTTAATTTTTATTGGTTTGGTTTGAATTTAGAGCTGCTTTCAATATTAGTTCGTGCATGACGATCCTACATCACGACTTGTCAGTTTCCGGCAGGAGGAAACCTGCACCTCTAGTAGTCCAGATTGTGGCAGTAAACCTGTCAACATCGGCTGATACTGACGAAACCAATCTCTTGCCATTGCAGTTCCTCGATAGGGCGATGTTAGACTGTCAAGACCCACCCCAGCGACCCGAATTAAATGTTAACTGAACTACTTACCGACACGATCATTCCTTGTAGGAAGGGCTCACAGGGGCTCGGTGATAGAATGGTAAGTTATATATCTATATAGATCTAATACTAAAGTCGTTCATTTAATAATAAAATATAATTATAATAATAACAAAAATAATAATAATATAAAGCAGACATGCTACCAGTCTAGGTCAACCTCGCCTTGCAATCTAATAGATCTATATAGCTAGGCGAGGTTGACCTAGACTGGTAGCATGTCTCCTTTATATTATTATTTGTTTTATTATTATGAATTTAAATAATATTATTAAATAAATGACTTTATGATTAGATCTATATAGATATAGTAAAAATGTTGTAATTGTTTTTTTTACTATTCTTTCACCGAACCCCTGAATTGTGCGCAGGGTACATGCACCACGCTTAACCTATATTAACATCCTTGCGTCATCAGCAACGTCGTGCAGCCTGTGACGCAGGATTCCTTATAATTATACAGTTGACAAACAAGCAGTGAAATACAAGCGAAATAATCTAGAAAGCTTTAAACCCCAATTCAAACAGACAAAACAAACACATTATGTATAATTATGTTGTACGTTTTGTATTCGAGTAGTGTATGTATGAGAGAGTGCGAATGGCAGCTGACGCTGAAACAAGCGCTATGCATATGAGTCATTATCAAATTTCGTCGCACTTTCACATGATCAAAACCATTAAAATAAATATTTTTTCCAAGCTGTTTTACATTCATGAATGAAATTAGGGTATGTCAAACAAACAATATCCAAATTATGTAGGCTTAATAGAATCCTTTTTATTACACTATGTTTTCAAAAATGATGCGAAATTTGCTCCCACCGTTACAAACATTTATTGTAAATTTGTAAAAAGACAACACAATCAGGCATTTTTTTAACGCAAAAACATTCATCACGCATGTTTTTTTACAAATTGAAATAGTAATTAAAGTTTTGTGTAAAGGAGGTAATTGCAGTATAAATGCAAACCAATATAATTTGGATATCAAGAAGTAGAAGAGTGCATTTTGGAGAAATGAAAACCTCATCATAAGTTAAGCGCCAAATGGGATGTGATTTTGGTGGCGCTTAACTTATGATGAGGTGTATACTTTGAATTTCAATAATATACCCGTACACGCCAGATCTGATCAGCTGATAACGCTAACGCCGGGCTAGTCATTTCATAAATAGACCCCCGCCACAGGACAATTGATGAATTGCTCTAAGCACTAATATAACATTAATTCGTGGAGGTAATTCATTTTTGTAAAACTGAATACCAGCTATACCATATTTTAGTTTTATATAGATGCTACGGCATCGGGAAGAAAGTATTTAGAAATATAATTACGTCTAATAGTGGTTTGAAAACTGACAAGTTTGAAGTAATCGAGAATTATTAATTATGAATATACTTAAATAGCGGCCTCCATTACATTGGGGTATCCTTTCACAAAGCTCTCGTTCTTTTTTTTTTCTTTTTTCTTTTAATTGAGGTTTAAAGTCGCTTTCAAGATTCTTTCACTTATATCACGACTTGTCAGTTTTATTGCAGGAGGAAACCCGCAACATCCGTAGCGCTGAATGTTGCAGTAAACCTGCGAGCACCGGTTGGTACTGACAATACCAAGGATGATAACTGCACTGCCACTCTACAGACAGCGCATCCTATCAATATCGCGTCAGAAAGGTAACTTTCGCGAACACTGATGCCGGGCCCCCAGGGCGGGATTTGAACCTGGAACCGTCGGCTCCGATGTCCAACTGTTCTACCACTGCGCTACCACCCGCCATATCATTTCTCATATCCAGTATGAGACCATAACACTCTAATAAATTCCTGATCATGTATAAGATATTGCTACCAGGGTGTTTTGTAACAGATGCGAGAGCTTTGAGAAACAATACACTGTATTGTAGATATGGAAAGCGTGCATTTCAATAGTTAAAAATTAACAGGAAAGATCAAATAAATTCTGGTCCCCGTTGCACACATCGATCGTAGCGCTACGAGAGTCGTATCTATGTTAACATATAGGAGTTACGACTCTCGTAGTGCCATGATCGGTCTGTGGAATGGGATGGTAAAGTGTCCATTTTGTTTTATGTGAGCGATTCTGAGTTTAAAAGTCTGAAATCCAGAAACATTGACAGCCTGGATGTATTAGTGTTTGCTCATAGAGTATAAGTCCATACATAATGTGTGTGTTACAGTGTTAGTGTTTGCTCACCTCCATAGGGTGTAATGGGGAAGACATGGGTGGTGCCACGATGGGTTGTCACGGCAACCCAGCGTGTGTCCAAAGTGAAGGCAACATCAATAACCTGAAATGTATGAAGAAATGTACAATTAAAAAAGATATTCAGAAGTCATTTTCAAACTTTAAAAAATCCTCTCACCTCAGTTTTTCCATCAATTACATTAATACTGGCCACAAGATTACGAAACTTTCTTGAGGACAATTTCATGTTCACAAATTAACATACAGAATTTGAGCATGAGCATGACATCATACTCAAAACGCTTCATAATCTCAAGGCCTGGATTACATATATAAATCAGTGATATCATACTGATGTTTTTACTTATAGACACGATTCTCCGATTTCAAATATATACACATTTTTTACTTAGTATTTACAATATGGCAAAAGGACCAAAATTCTGTGAAATTAAGAAAACACTGCTAAATGGGTGACAAAGTTCATCAGAGTGCACCATATGGAGCCTCACCTTGGCTGTGGTATCTCCCCGGTGCAGTGTGTACAGATGGTGCACAGCCCCAAGCGAGGAGCTACAGGGGTGTGCCATCAGGCGGAAGATGTGAAAGTTGTGTCCGAGTTTGCATGCGGTCAGCAGAAGGGTGCCGCTCTGGTCAAACGCCATGGCGGCCACCGGCTCATTGGCGTGGGCATGGAAATGAGCTACGAGGCCTTCGCAGTCCTGGTCATCACCCACATTGAACTGCAAGTATTGAACGATTGAATGAATTAATTCATGCTTTACGTCGCAGCGGGAATATTTCATCCATATGCGACGACTACAATGTTGGATTATAATTTATAATTATACATTTCTTGTAGTCCATGTCATTAACTCCTATTCTCCTATGTTCTGTTTCAATGTGTGTACAAATTTGGGTTGTCAGGAGAGGAGCTAAGAGTGTAATAATGTCAGTCATTCCATCAAATGTACGTACAGAAAGTCCACAGAGTTTAGGCAGTACCAAAAAAATGTACTGCTATTGAAAACATGTCATCTGGTTACAAATATGTTATACTAAACTTGCAATAATGACATGCAGGCAAGCCAGCAGTGAGGTCAATCAATGGGCAACAACTGACCTGAGTGCCTGTGACGGCCTGGATGTCAATGACAGACACGATGCCTGGGCGGTAGTTGTTGTCAATTTGAGTTGTCTCCACCTTCTTTGAAGTGGCAGGGGTCTTCGTACCTGTGACACTGCTCATCATAGCTTCACCAAACATGGTCAGACCTTTGAACGCTCCCTGAAAACAACAACATGGCATGTTACAGTGTCAAAAAAACTAAATCAACTTTTGGCAATCATGCCTTTAAAATTGCTGCTTTAAGATTGTGGAATGATCTCTCTGTTAAATCTGTTGACTTTCTGCAAAGCCCTGAAAACTCATTTATGTAAAACAGCGCATCGTGGATAATTCTCCACACATTGCTAAAGTTAAGCACCTGTGAGCAGCCTAGCTGGAACTCTATGCTATTTATTGGATTATGTTATTTATTATGGTGCAGATTGCATTAATACTGTATAATGGAAATAATGAAGTGGGGAATGATGACCACAGGTGGGGAGGGGGGTGGGTGGGGGGTGAAGTGTGGGGGTGATACCTTGGCGGCACTTATGACCGTGGCGGCGTAAGACTGGGCTCCGTCTCCTGACATTCCTCCACACGACTGGTGCACGGACACGAGCTGGAACGTAACACAGTACACCATCATTCTATGCCATCACTGTGACTGCATTGAGTTCAGCTATAACGAATATCTCAAGTAATAGCAGGATGAGAGTGAGCGAGTTATTGTTTTACGTAGCAGTGGGAATCTTTCACCAATATGTGACGATAGCAGAATGAGAATAATACGTGTTGTAATAACAATGGATTATACGGCCATCAGTTAATATATTCTCTCACCCGTCTGTCCGCGTAGGCCAGCCATCTTGTTCCCAGAGCGATGGGGTTAACATTGGGCCCTGGACATGGATAGCAGCCTGTGCAACAAGAACATATCACTGCTATAGAAACAGAATAGTTGTAGCTACAGCTGATTGTAAGTCAAATGTTCGGGGCTTGGTACAAGTGTACGTCCATTGCAGATCACACTTTTATCACAATATTACAAGGATATGGTTTGCTAAAAATATTGTAGAGATAAAATAGTTTTATGCAAACAGACTTATATTGGAACATGTCCCTGGTGCCCAGAATAATAATATAATTTATCATTAGTAAGAATTATGTTAGAGTGCATGAAAAATTAAACATTGCTATAGTTTAAGAATGTGTAACATATGATATTTGACTGGTAAAACAATTTTCTATAAAAAAATTTTTTTTTATTAATTTCGCATAGTATTTCACACATGTATTGAAGACATTGGGGTAGTAATGCCATATAAATGTTTGATTGATTGAATTAATTCTTTACTGTACAGTGGGAATATTTCATCCACACGTGATGACTCGCACAGGACACTGACTCTACTTACCGGAGACCCAGAAGAGTTCCCGGAACTGACACGTGTCATAGATCGCCAGCCTCTCCTGCAGAACAACTACCAGGAACCTGAAAGCCGTCCACGTGGTCCACCCATTAGTAAATGTTGCTCAAGTCTCTCACTCACTCACACGTACACACAATTGCCACCCAACCCACAACCCCACTCACTACCCCATTCAAGCCCATGCCCACACTCACACCCACAACCCCACTCACAACCCCACTCACACTCCAACTCACGCCCACACTCACACCACACTCACGCCCACACTCACACCACACTCACGCCCACACTCACGCCCACACTCATGCCCACACTCACACCACACTCACACCACACTCACACCACACTCACACCCACACTCACGCCCACACTCATGCCACTCATGCCCACACTCACGCCACTCATGCCCACACTCACGCCCACACTCACGCCACACTCACGCCCACTCACACCACACTCACACCACACTCACGCCACACTCACACCACACTCACGCCCACACTCACACCACACTCACACCACACTCACGCCCACACTCACGCCCACACTAACACCACACTCACGCCCACACTCACGCCCACTCACACCACACTCACACCACACTCACACCACACTCACGCCCACACTCACACCACACTCACACTCACACCACACCCTCTACCTCTCTCACACACTTTAAAAAAAATTAAAATATATCCTAAAAAATCTTTAATATATTGAACTTCCTTATTAGAACAGCATTTTATGGAAAGTGTCAATTCATTTGATTACAAGCAACTGAGGCTTTGGCAAACCATGGCCTACGAGGACTTTGACCACAGTGCTGACCTCTTGTTGCACTCTATGTTGAGGACAGGCAGAGTCTTGAAGGAGATGTGGTGCACCTCGTCTCCGGTCCTCATAGACATCAGCTTCACACTGCAGAAAGGCTGGCCAGCGCTGTAACACACAGACAGCAGATCAGGGCTGGGTGGGGGAACAGTGGAAGATTGTCAGTGCCTAGCTAACCGTAACTTTCCAATGCCGTCATGACAGGATCATTCTCTCATTCCTTTGATCTGTGCCAAGTGTTCTCAGACAGACAGGTGACGTCACTCCAATATGTTGTACTGAGTGAAAGGAACGACTCGCACACGTCTTGCACGAGCAAGATGGTGGCAAAGAGTTGCCTATGCACTACCAGTATGTACAGACTGTGCAGTGTGCGAGACATTCTAGTGACAAAATTGTTGTCTGTTCAGAGTACTCCAAACAGTTCGCACAGGTCAGAGGAACGTCATCCTACACACTACACATCTGTGATGTAATATATACTGGTTAGCGAACTATTATCGCCCTGTACCTATAATCGCCATCACCCAGCCATAGCACTTCTGTGTTCATGATTCATTTGGATTATGGTATATATTAAATAAAGAGCACCTAACAATAGAGGATAATTGGAGCAATAATTGTATTTTTCTTTAAGATAAACACCAAATAGCATCCAAACTTGCATAATAGTGCAAATGATGTATCATGCATTGATCATGTGACTAAACAATATGTCCCTTGTTTATATTTGTTCATCTGCCATAATGTACTTTCATGTAGTTAGGGTGTAGCGTAATTTCCTTCAATATTTACAGCATTTTATGTTTTCTACACAATGTACAAAAATAGCGCTTTCTTTGTTAGTCATAGTGCGTTCTTAAAAATCACACACAAAAAACAATATTCGGAAAAACGTACTGTGCATTTTGATGATACGTGCATCACATTTTTTTACATCCAGGCATGTATTAGTTATAGTTAATATATTAGTAAATACCAATTTAAAATTAAATTATTTCACCAGAAAATTACGCACCCAATCTTGCATTATGGGGGCCATAAATGGTACTGTCAGTTGCATAAAAAGGCCTTTTTTACACTCGTTTTCTGCTGTCACTCGTGTGATAACCAATGCGGCAAAGATAACTTTGAACATAGCATCAGGTCACGTTATGCCAGTACATGGTCTATTTTAAGTATAGTAAGTATAATCATGTTGATCTTCGTATTAAGAAAAATATCCAGGAAAACGTTTTAGGCGATAAGAGATCGCTAACCAGTAATGATGGCATGAAAATTGAGATGATTGACGCTGTTGACCAGGTAGTAACCTGCTTTAGTATTCACATTTGGAAGCTAATTTGCATAGCCAATGAAATGCTATGAGGCTACCGTCAGCTCACAGATATAGTAAACAAACACTTATATGGAACTAGACTTTTCAGAGGGAGTGAGAACTAAATGTGGAATGTCCGCTATCTGGTACAGGATGAATAAATAGAGACGAGACGGAGTGCTACCGCTGTGGGCAAAGCATGATAGGATGTGCTGCCTGTACTGTGGTATAGCTTGGTTGATCTTCAATCACATGCAATTTGATATAGCTGTATTGCAATGAAATACGTATTTCTCTAAAACGTCATGGAGATGGCCACGTTGTACAGTACACCAGACAGCCCGGTTCAGATCAGGTCATTTATTTACCTGGACGAGTCACACATGGCAAACAGCGGTCTCTTTCCCTCAAACGCATCTTTCTCAGCAAACACTGGAAATAACAGAACATATCCAATACTTCAGTAGCTCACTTAGTATAAATATACATTGTGTCGTGTATCTGTCAATATGTCGCATGTAAGCGACACAGTAATTAATTGCATTTCATGTTAGATAACATTTCACTAGTGATGTACGCTTGTCGTGCCTTGATATTTCTTGTGTTTGCCAATGTGTAACAAAATGGCATGCACTGTACCTAGTTGTGGCGTGGGCAGTACGCGGACCATTCTGACTGGTCCTTGTCGCAGTGACATCACTTCCTGTGCCTCTCCGCTGGCCTGAAATCAGTGCAGAGTTGAACTCAAAACATGCTAGGACTAGAACTCAGCACACACTTGTTACATGATCCATGCTCTTAATTTTACAATCCTATCTTAATTTTCCGACTTACAGTTACGTGCCATATCTGGATGCCGTTACTGTAGCCTAGAAACAGTAACAATGGGACACCCTCCGACTCATTCACGTGGAAATTGGGATTGAAGGCAAGGTCTGAAATATAAAGTAGACATACACATAATGGCCAGGTGCAGCAATGGATGCCATTGCATAATCAGATCCAATACAAATTGACAACTATTTGTTTTTACTTGTACTGAGGTACGACCATAAAAAAAACAGGGCCTATTGTCAAAGCGTTCTAATGATCTTCTTAGCCTAAGAATGTGCAGAACAATTTTCATTGCCCTATTATACGAATCTAAGACTGGCCTACTATACGAATCCTACTATACAAATCTTTAAGATTGGCCTACTATACGAATCTAAGACTGGCCTACTACACGAATCTTTAAGACTGGCCTACTACACGAATCTTTAAGACTGGCGTACAATCGTAAGAACATTTCGAGAATAGACCCCCTGATGTGCAGATGTTTTGAATCTTCATACTATAACTGAATAATCTTAAATGGTTATGGATATATATTTAGCTCTATCCACATTATTAATATATATTTAGCTCTATCCACATTATTAATGTGCTGACATAATGCTCGTCATGCTTATATTGATTGATTCAATGACTCATTGATTGATTGATCGATTGATTGATTTAATGCTTTACGTCACTGTGGGAACATTTCACCCATACACAATGATATCATCTCATGCTTATAACTGATGAATGACACTGTATAAAAAAAACATGTTGATAGCTCACCATTGACATCGCATCTTTCAAACTTGACCCACTGAATCTTGTCCTTATCGTCCGTCTTCTGAGAGCCGCTGTACGCCTGGCATGGAAGAACAGAGAAAAAGTCAAGTATTGAAAACAATCCTACCATAAATCAGCTGATAATGTTACACTGTGGCATTAAGTATTCTATCAGCTTAATCACTTTACGAACAACCCACTATCCAATGGATAGATGTTTAACCGCTTTTTAACACAAAGTTAATCATGTGGTTAGCTTAATCACTTGACCAACAACCGGGCCCAGGTCGTTTATGGGCAATCAATAAATATACTTTATTACACCTCCAGATCAGCCTGGTGCCAGTCATCCCAGATTGCCCACCAAAATGGCCGCCGATATGAGGCCTACTAAACAGTATTACGAGAAGAGGATATCTCCTATACGCAGGCAGCACAAGGTACATAACAGACATTTTGTTTACCTGAACCTGGGGTACGACATCAGCAATGAGATCCACCACACTCTCTACCACCGACTTGTCACTACAAGAACAGAACAGACGCATACAGACAGCATTCTACGCCACACGATGCTCAATAACGTGTATTAGATTTGTATTAATCAAAATAGCGTATTTATTTGTTTTGATTTGTACTCATCTGTATGTTAGCATAGTGACCATTGTGTATATTTATTCTCTCACATTAACGAAACGCAAATGGAACGAAAATCAATATTTAAAAATTTTTAATAAAAAAATAATTTAAAAATACAGAATTTACTATATATTGCGCATTACATATAGCAGTTACACATATCTTGACATTAAATAATTGTTTACAAAATATAAATGTTCGCCTAATGCTCTAAATAAAAATCACCGACTATATACCACATAAATACAGCAAAGATCATCATTCATAACAGTGACAAATTTCCATATGTATATTTTCTCCAAGATTATACATGAATATAATTTCATTATTGTAAATCTTCAACAAAAGAATTATGTTTGTATTAACTCAAGTGTTAACACACAAATTAAGGAGTAGTTGCCTTTAGGTGTCACTCGGAATCTGAAATACAGTGGACTCTGGCATAACCAGCATCTCTGTACTCCAGCAATCTGCGTATATCTGCACTGCCCGCGACACTGCACTTAACGTTTGAATAAACCGGCATCTCTCTATTCCGTATTCCAGCATCACAAAAGAGGAACGGATGCGTTATTCTAATCCTAATGTACCTTGTATAAACTGGCCTAGGGAGTCAAATTATGAAAACTATGGCTGCCATTTAGTTGATCAATTGGATTACTATATAGGCCTACGTGGTATACTCACTGGATTGCTCATCTTTGAGTTAACTGGCTAAAAATTCCGGTAATTATTGTGAAAACATTATTGGCTGTCATTTAATTCCCCCGTCCTGGTCACGTGTCTTTTATTTGAAGCTGACTTACGTAGTTGATCAACAGGATTACTACATACAGGGATACTCAATAAATTGTGATGACATCTTTGAGTTAATTGTGCCATAGTACATTTAAATAAGTTCACTCACATTTTCCAAACCAAAGGTGTGATATAGGGGAAAAGCAGTGATGAGTAAATCGGAAAAATTGGAATGTACACACCTGAACTTGATCGGATTAATCTTAACAACTAAGGGATAATGACACCTCATTAAAGAATATAAAATACGCATTTGTAGGTATTTTTGTTCATATAGTGCAAGACTGCTAATATCAATTCATCATCACGGCAGAGCGACCAAAAAAACGTAACCGTATTGAACTGTCATTAGCACAAAAGATTGAACTGCTAGCCGCATTTGACGTTGAGCCAAGTCCAACTGAATTGATAAACTGAGCATACCTGCATATTATCTTGGTATTGCCAGAGTGTGCTGTAGTAGACTCTGCCATGATCTCGTAGATGAAAATAGATTTTACCTACTTAACATTCCCTGAGATAGATCCTTCTTTGTATAGCTTTGGTATTTTGCATAGCTTAGTTACTTAAATAATGAATTTTTTTTCTCTCAATCTCCTGGCAAAGGTGGACATCACAGCCCACCTCTATTTGACCAATTTGCTTAAATCATAAGGCTAAAAGAACTAGTCGAGTAGTCGATGATTAGTTGAGATAGCTGGAAGTCGACTGTTACAAGAGGTAGTCGACTAGTTGGGCTGTTTTCTGTATACCATTGATTAGCTGTTGACAGATTGAGTTCAAATATATTTAGTGTATAATGTGTGCATATGTTATTTATTCCTGCAGTAATTAACAGTACCCATTTAATAACAGCAACATCAGATCATAGATACATGCTCAAAATGAAAGTTTACAATCTGTCCAACGTCAAAGCTAAGCACATGTGTGGTATACCACAATGCATAAGTTGATGCACACTAGTTTTAAGCAGAATTTGTAACTTATTAGATTTAGACGTTAAATCACATAATATTTAGCTCAGTGCATGTTAAATGTCAAATTCAGTGCTTGGTATATTTTGCTGTGTTGAAGCGGTGACACAGTATACGTGGGTCGTGCACAGGAATATTTCCTCAACGTTGTACTTTCGCTTTGTTGAACATCGTGAGCATTTTTATTTGGACGCAGGACGATGCCAGTTTTCTAATATCACGTATATATATGTCATGTAAAACTGAAATTTGGGAGAGTGTAGCTAAATTATAATCAACGAAGATAAATAAGATGGTTAGGCTGTTTCACATTATTTGTTTCATCATTCATAGATTAAAATATGTACGATGTTGAATACAATGCAATAGTCGCAAATACATTTGCGGCAACTAGTCGACTATTACTTGACTATACTAAATGACTAGTCAACTAGGGAAATCTGTTAGCCATTTTAGCCCTATTAACTCATGGGATAGGGTGAATGTTAAGTTTAGCACAGACAATGAGGCATGTATAATGGCTGATCCAGTTAAAACATCAGTGAATGAAGTAATACAGAGTAATTACAGCAACATTTTTTTGATTAATTGGTTGCTAAATTGCTAAATTGAAGTCTAGATGTCTGTAAAATTAACAAAGTTATTTTCAACCGAGATTCGGCCAAATTTAGTAATAAAAGTAAAGGGATCCATCATCTCAACCTTTCCCGATGTTCACGGAGACCTGTGACCATCGTAAACAAGACTTAGTCTCCAGTCTATGTGGTGGCACATGGTCCCGTGTATTGCACGGCTGACCGCTCAGGTTAAAGTGAAGCCGTTCGAGCTCGGCTGGTTTGTGGATGGGTGACCGAGAACCTGACTATATCTAGGATTCGTTCCTGCCCCACACTGAATCACAAGCTGAAAAACTTGTGGTGTTACCTTAGGCAAGTGGCTTAGTTTGATAATGCCTCTGTTCACCCAGCAGAGAATGGGTACACGGAAGGATGAGATGGACATGTGAAATATAACCTTGTAGCGCCTTGAACGGCAGCTTGGGTTGTATACTTCCCAGGGAGTTGAGAAGAAAATTGAGTGTGCACAGATCCATTGACCGGGGTAATAATGTAGCGCTATGAGAATGCTGCTTGCGAGAATAGATTTGGTGCAATTTAATGTTCACATTATTATTAGTAGTACGTATTCTATCAGTCTAAGACAAATCAGAATATGAAATTTGGAAACTCGCGACCTGTCTAAGTAACTGCCAACTCAATTTCACACTAACGGCACCTGTAAGCTTGCGGTCGAACTGTTGAACAATTAAAACGATAGTTTCTTCTCGGAGAGTCCGCCGCCATAATTATTCGTCAACCAAGCTCAGGTTTTGTTAATAATAATCTACTTCTTTCTTCGAAATAATCTTCGTTTACAGCTAATGTTATTGTAGGAAGTGACATCATATGTTTTCTTCCCATAATGCATTGTACAAGGGGAGATAATTAGTGCACTCGTAAATACTCGTGTTTTTCCGTTAATAGTTTTGTGACCACTCGTGTTATTCCGGGTTTATGGAAACCGTATTCATTCTGATAACCGTATTTAGTTCTGAAAAACCTTCGCGACAAATAAATGCGCATCTTATCAATTTACAAAATGCGTTTTCAATAACAAGAAATTAATTGCACCTACCTCATATATAAAATCGGGTAGACTACGAGACGTATTCTCTCGAAAGATTTAATATGCTCAATATTTTCTGTAATATGAATTACAAAGCAAAGCCAAAATATCAATATCATACATACATTTTCATTCAATCTCTCTCTCTCGATCGATCGCCCTCTCCCTCTCCCTCTCTCTCTTTCTCTCCCTCCCTCTCTCCCTCCCTCTCTCTCCCCCTCTCTCTCTCTCTCTCTCCTCTCTCTCTCTCTCACTCCCTCACTCTCTCTGATAATATTTGTACACCATCGCTTCGGGGCAATTCATTAAGAAAATCAATTGTGATTTGTATGTTTTGTAATTCGTGAAATACATCGTATATAAATAGAAGTAAAATTCGGCTATCTGCTAGGTACCTATCATGCAGACCAATGGAACATTAATAGACATTGAGCTACCTGACATGAAAGATTAACAGCTGGACAGGTAGTCCACACACGCACATAGATTATTGATGAACATTCCTAAACAGTTCATTAACAGGGTTAAACTCGATCTTAATAATTATATGTGGTTATATGTATCCACTGTGAGTGCCTGAATGTCTACAATAGAATAATTCGTTCCATCCATGATGTATACATGTAAAATAATGTAAAATCGGCATCATTTGTGTGTGAGGGGGGGGGGGAGATAGATATATAGATAGATAGAGAGAGAGAGAGAGAGAGAGAGAGAGAGAGAGAGAGAGAGAAAAGAGGATAACATATCTGGAGTTTCTTTAAACCCCAAATCAACCAATAATAGATAATAATAGAAGAAGCCTCAAGAATATGCATGTAACATGAAACTAGTGACTATAAGAATGACACTCATGTAAACAAAGATCTGACACGATTTTCTCTCTAGCCAATGTTGCCTAAAATATTCCACGATCTCCATCTAACGTTCCGGGTACTAGTATTTGTTTTCTGTTTGGTAGTCCCTGTGTTTGTTTTATTAGCAAGAATTGTGCTGCGAATATCCAATTTACCAACTCTACTGCATCTTGCAAGTTTGTGTATACACCTAAACGTTATATTATATTTCTTTGGTAGAATCGAATTCATAATCAGGTCTATGTATGACCTAAAAGGTCCCAGATACTACTGTAAATCAGGAAATTAATGCGTCACTAATTTAATGCGACCTCAAGTTTTTGGACATAAATGCGACAAGAATTA
>JAUTBT010061077.1:0-14748 GCA_032361225.1 Lepetodrilus schrolli | reverse complement strand
ATATCAAGGACTCAATAATTGTGTTTATTTCCAACGGGAAGCAAATTAAATAATGTAAAATACATATTTATGTAGGTTATGCATACTTATTACCAATCTAAGTGTGTTAATCACAGACCATTATATATGCCAAATAACATCTGTCAAATGTTTAATAGGCATAACGGTTGAGGTTTCGAGGATAACCAAGTATATGTGTAGCACTATTAAGTTCCGGCAGATTTGCTGTATTGCACGTTGAATAATTTAGTATTGCACGTTTATTGGCTAATATCTGGCCAAATCAGCTGTACGCACTGACCCGGTGTGCTCGGAACATCTCGATTGCGTGCAAGACGCCGCCCCAATAGCGCTACAACTACCAGGCATTGTCAGACATACAATGCACGTTGTCCTGGCTCAGATACACGATCGTATAACTGTTACTGTATCTAGTTATATACTGAATCACGTCCGTACATGAACAGAGTCTAGTAGGCATAGCACCGCCACAATAATGTGGAGAAATATAGACAGTGACACCATTATTGAATTTGTCTACGTGTGCGTTAATTAACTCACTTCTAGCTACAGCGACTATCAATAGTATCTTATTTAATTGAATGATATGTATTGTATACATGGAAATTATAGCTCAAATTGAAATCTATGATTGTATGCCTTTAAATCTATTCACGAAGTGGATTGACCGGGTAAAGCTAGGGCTCTTACAACTGATTTCCGGCAATTTACAACTAATTTGTAAATCGTCGAATGTAACGTTAACTGGTTGTTAAAATACATCTATGTTGTTAATAATTAATTCATTGGAGCAAGGTATTAATTCACAGTAGCATGTATATACGACCACATAGTCATGTTCAGGGTTACACTGCTGTCAGAAAAATACCAGGGTATCGTTTCTCTCAGTCCTCCTATGCACTTTGAGACTATAGACCTCTCGCAAATGCCCATTCGCCATCACAGGGGTTCGGTGATAGAATAGTAAAAAATAAAAAAAAATAAAAAAAATATTCTAGATATTCTAGATATAAAAACAGAAGAAAGTAATTTATGTTTTAAAAAAAAATAATTTTTGTGTGTTTTTTTTATAATAAAAAATAATATAAAGGAGACATGCTACCAGTCTAGGTCATCCTCAATTCGTAATCTAATATAGATATTAGATTGCGAGTTGAGGCGTGTCTCCTTTATATTATTTTTTATTTGAAAAACTAATAACATTTTTTTAAATATCTTTTTTACATAAATTACTTTTACATAAAAATACTATTCTATCACCGAATCCCTGTGATCGACATGTATAGGAGATCGCTACGAGCGTGCTCGTGGCCTCTTAGTAGATACGAAAGCTTCGAGAAACGATACCCATGGCTGTATACGACATACATTAAAGTTAGTGTTTCTCTAAAATAAAAACAAATAATCGCCAGTAGATTAATGTGGAGATGTCTGCATGCATGTGTGCCTAAAATACATGAATTATATTTTAATGAATTTTAAAATTGTGATCTAGAGCCGTTTTCAAGATTCTTTCACTAATATCACGGCTTGTCAGTTTTGGGCAGAATCGATGAAACTCGCAAGATTCGTAGCGCTGATTCAGGATTCTACGTACTTTGTTGGACGTTACAAAACACTGTAACATCTGACGAATAAATTGTAGCACTAGTTCGCTTTCATCCACTTGAGTTCGTAATCTCTACCTACACGATGAAGCATCGTTACACACGAGCTCCAGTATGTCACGGGATGATAAGAGAACACGTGGTGTGGAAGGGAACCCAAGAATCCACACCTCCGCCGTAACATGTTATAGCTGGGGAGTGTTAATGTTAAAGCACCATAGTGAATTAGTGTCCCCATATTTTAAAACGATTACTATACTATAATACTAGAAATAATACTAACATCAGCATTTCTGACAGAAATATGGAGAAAAATATATTGCATGTATTTAATTATCTGTCAAAGGATACCGTATTGGATATGGAGCAGAACACCGATGAGATGAATCCATGGGTGTGTGTGGGTAATCCCTCTTTTCCTCGGGGGGTGGTGTCAACGCCGATCCGGTTGATTTTCAGTTGCGCATGCGCACATTCATATGCATGTGCAACGGAAAACCACTAGAATCGGCGTCGTAAAGATAGCACTTCATCCAGTTTCGTCGTCCACGATAAGAAGTAGGTCTTGTTGGTCATTTGATACAATGAAATGCAACGAAGACTAGCGGTTCTTTCACCGACGATATTTTTTAAAGGTAATCATCAGAAATACTCAAATAAAACTGTAAAGATATGTTTGTTTTTTTGTACATGGAAATCAATTTTCAAAACAGCACGAGATACAACTCCGTCCGTTAAAGCTCCGACCATAAATTAAGCTCGGATATGTTCAAATGCTTACATTCAGTTTTTAGAGTTCCGATACAATCAATCTATATCCGCTATAGTGCATGACAACCAACACCCTAAATCTGGCACTGAGTTTAGCTAGGGTTATTGATACTGTTTACTGTCTGGAACCGTGGCCATCCATGGCATGAGTTGACAACTCCCTAGGACAGAAACATAACACCAAAGGCTACACACATGGGAAACCACTCGATATCTTAAAGGGTTAATAGGACTGAGATAACCCAGCAAGATCCAGTTTCTTAAAGTCAATTCCTCGACTTAAAGTCAAATCACATTCACTTCAACATTGACAAACTTGTTCTATAACAATAAATAAACCCATTCGAAAGCTGAATTAAAAACGGAAATAGGTTGAGCTGTTATAGTAACCGATTACTAGTACCTTGAAAAACCAGAATCCTTGAACTAACCGTTCATCACCATCGAAAACGTCCGAAACACCTTAGTCAAACCATCACGATCCAAATTTCTGAACGCCCCAGAAGACAACTTCCATCGATCGTTATGCACGTTGCATGACGCCGGTTTGAGTGAATAGTCCATGGTCAAATTGCACACATGCACGTCAACGTGTCCACTCTCTGCGCCACCACGGCTCGTACACTTGCTCTCTGTCGAAACGTGTTCACGGAATGACAGCCTAGTAACATTAGCCGTTATAATCCGTCCCTATCCAATCCTCTGATGAGTGTTCTGATAATCCCCCAATTGCCGTGACTTATGTATCCAGATACCCCCCCCCCCTTCACCCCCCCCCCACTCCTCTCACCCAACCCCCTCCCCCTAGCCTCACCCACAGGCAACTTTGGTCTCCCACGGCAGACATGCTTGTCACATGACACATTTGCTGATAGAATTGTCATAATATTGCACCAACCTCGCTGCATTTGAAGGTACAATGACCCGTATTGTCATTCGTTTGTAAAAATATTAAATCATTTACATCTGCATAGTACGACCCGTACGTCCATATACACCGACTCACACGTTACGACACTTGAGTAATGCATCTCCATTTTTATTAATTAAACATATTATAAAATAAATATCATCCCCCGTTCATGGGCATCGATACAATTTACATGCAACTGCAATAATCGCGATGTTTATCAAATGCGTATTTATAGTCAAAAACCAAAGGTATTAATACGGACAAATGTTTGTCATTCAAAGTATATATAGAATTGTGCGTCCGGGATAAGTTCATGGGATTTTATGTTCGTAGTATTAGAAGTTAGAGATTGGTATAGAGGTATAGAGATTGGAATAGAGGCATAGAGACGGGGTATGGTTAAAACGTATAACCGTCAAAGCTTCTACAAGTAAGTTGTCTAAAACGACAGGATTGCTATTTTGTGGGGAGGAGCTATTTGCAAGTCTATGTGTAGAATGAGTACATATACTTCCATATGGTGCATATCTTACTGGGATCTCTACTGTATTAAAATCGCTGGCAGACAGTGCAGTGTTCGTCATTCACCATGCAAGGACTATGTCATGATACTTAATATCAACCGTATACTATATTATCAGTATCGGAACATTTAGATCGTGCGATTCCTCGCTATATTTTCAGTATTAGACCATGTATCTCGTAACAAAAAACAATTAAGCCTTACCCCGATTTCTCGAGAGAAAAGAACTGCTGATATTTAAAAGTCAGTTTGTAAATTGACTCAGCTGAGATTCTTTACTGAGATATAACATTTTCAGTTAATAGATGGAATTGTTTATTTGGTTTTCGAGAAATGCAAGTTATTTGAGTAAAACATAGACTATCTATAATCTCAGAGTATGAAAGTAAATAATTTACATACTAATTATATTGGAGAGAGAGAGAGAGAGAGAGATGTAGAAAGAAAGAGCTATGTAAATATATGTATACATAATTAAATAATAATGATGAAATAATACTCTATATATACAATGCAAAATGGTGTCGGTTATTGTCAACAGCAAGACAGCGTTCTACATGATAAACAGTACACTAATGAATTCACTGAGGGTGCAAAACATCACAATATGAATTTGCTGATCATAGGGAAAATATGAATGAATATAACATTTATCAAAATCCAATATAGTACATATCGTACATGTTCAGGTGTGTGACCTTGGACCACGTGACAATATAACATTAATGCGCAGCTGCAGAACAGGTGGCGTCGTGGACGACCCGCAATGCACTGCGGTCATGACAAGTTAGAACTGTCAGAGAACCACCAACGTCGACACGTGAGCGGTGGTTCAGGGTCGACACCACGGTATACCGGGGATAAGCTGAACACCAACAGTGGGTTAGAAGTGGTTAATGCCATTTTAATTAAGCCCAGTGACGAGACACGGGTCACTCCTTGAGCCATCTCAGATAGCTATTATAATATACCCCACTGGAGAAGCGTTTTGATGTTTTGAGATCACCCAATTCCAGCTAGAGATGCTACGCTGCGTGATAACCTTGTAGACTTGGTATACAGAGTGGTTCGAATCCGGCTTTGCATCATCTCGGTGATAGAGCAAGCGGATACATGTGCAGGAAATATACCGGTGACTTAAATATCTGATTGCATGCTGTACAGTGACCACCCGGTTCAACTGTGGTGTGGTGTATGTGTGTTATTCAATCACAAATATATTGCGAATTAATCTACCTCATTAGGTTAATCATTACGACATCATTAAAACACATAATTATTCACATCACTTACAAATAAAAATAAATTAAAATAGAGGATATTACACGATGTTCTGACGTAGTTCCGGTAAATAGAGAATCTCACCCAAATGACTTGGAATATCAAATATATCAACACGAGTATATTTGATATTCCAAGACACGAGGGGGAGATTATATTTATCACCAAATATATTTTTTAGTCATTAAAGAAGAAAAATGCCACATCATAACGATTTTACTGTGAAGTCAAATCTTTATGCTGCTGTGCATTTGCACTGTGACATCATAGCAATGCTACGACATCACAATTGTAGCAATGACATCACAATGATTGAACAATCAAATACTTGGTTCAAGCGATATCTACAGCATGACATCACAATGGTAGAACAATCAAATAAACCAAGGATTGGGTCAAACGATATCTACTGCTGTAGATATCGCTTGTTATTTTAAAGCGATTTCTACTGCGAAAAGACAGGATTGGGTGATTAAATGAACAGTCAACAAACACCATCAACACAAATAAATACATCAGACTAACAGGAGGTAACCTCAAGGTAAGATACAAGAACCACAAAAAAATCCTTCCAAAATGAAAAGTACAGTAAAGAAACTGAACTTTCGAAGTATATATGGGGACTAAAACAAAAGAAAAGAAAATAGAACACACTGTGACCTGGAAAATACTCAAGATCTCAAACACTACTATGTGGGCTTCAGGCCAATGTGACTTGAGCTTGGACAAAAAATTAGTTTAATAAACTATAAAAACGCCAGAATCTTAAATAAGAGAAATGAACTCTTAGGTACAAGTAGACACACTCTGAAAAATAACAATAATCGGGACCAAAATTAAATACAAAACGGATACATAGTCGAATAATGACGTCATACAGTAACAGTCGTCTGAAGATCGCAGCTTGGCGTGAAACGGAGTAGCAAAACTCATCTGTGAGTGTTGTGTGTGTGTGTGTGTATATATATATATATTATTACATTCCAACATCTTAGATCGAGTATTATCATACTAATCACACATACTATAAGGTTGTTATTGAACGGTTGTTGAATAAATAATATATTTTATAATAGACCACTTGATGTTATTAGTTGTCAATAGAACGAATCGGTTGGTTGGTTGAATTTGGAGTTTAATGAGTTGCTTTCAAGATTATTTCACTCATATCACTGTTGGCATGTTTTATCTGCAAATGTCCTGTTTGTAATCGGCTGGTGGTGCTAGCTCGCTGAATATCCTGCTGCAGTTATAACAGGGCACACGATTCAAACATTATTAACTGACTCCGATCTCGTCGCAAATGGGTGAAAGATTCCTGCAGTGATGTTAAACTCCATAATCACTCGCTCACCGACTCCGCTCCAACCAAAAAGCTTCATGTTGCCCCGTAATGTCGAGAGCCAAGCGGGAGAACAAGTGCTACATTTTAACGTCTTTTTGTACGACGGCCAGGGTTCTACAAGGTAGGTGTCGCTCTAACTCCTCCGAGCTAGACGTTAATGCGGAAATAGATTAAATGACCTAGGCAAGTTGATCACTTTCAAGAGTGCTCCGTGTAAGAATGAATGTCTTCGCATACTATAATAGAATGTGGACGCGTGGTAAGTTGAGGTGCAACATTTGGGTACCCTGCGTCGTTAGTCAAACGGAGTACCCGGATGCAGGCGCACAGGTGTAGCCCGGCTCCCCTCTGCCGATAAACTACAAACTCCAACTTCACAATTTGTAAGCTTTACTTCTCCATAGTAGCATGTACACAACACAGAGTTTACAGTTATAAATTATTATAATCATATTAAAACAAGAATGTTGTCAACACTATCATTATTATAATAATAATTATTGTAGGCATTGACAGGTATGGTGCATTTTAGGTGCGATGGACTCGCTTTGTTATACAGGACAGTGAATAATAATAAAATGTTATTTAATATATCTGCAGTAGGCCTATTAATAGTCAATTATATATTATATATCAGATATAAAATATAATTTTTAAAGAGTCTTGTTCGCAGTGGTCCACTGTAGACTGTTGGCTTTCAGAGCCAAATGTTGTGGCATTTACAATGTATGTCCCCGGAAGTTGCCTTTAATGATTATGTATTATATGTACTGTAAACTGCAGTTGCCGTCCTTGTCAGTAGGCCTACCTACCAACACTGTCTCAATATTATTAGAATACAAAATTAATGATTGCAAATGAAGAGCATTACATATGATAGTTTCAATGTTATTTATCAATGAAGTAAGCTATTACTATGAAACATAATTTAACGCTATTGTAAAATGGTTGTTCGGATTTATGTATAGTCGGGATGTATTTCACAGAAATGTTGAAAGTAATCACGCCCCGGGGTAGCATTTGCCAACCTACATCAAAATGTTCATATTCATCTGGGGGTATTTGAAAAAAAATAGGTTAGCATTCTAGCATTTCACTCTTGCCAAGAAATGGGAAGATAACAACCTGGGGCCCGTTCCACGGAACAATCATCATGCTACGAGAGTCGTAACTCCTGTACGTTAGCATGGAGTTGCTAAGGAGTTTCGACTCTCGTAGCGCTACGATTGTTCTGTAGAACGGGAGCCTGAAAGTATTCTGTGAAAGTCATAATGCCAAATGGGATATTTCAAGACATTTGCGGTATAACACGCTACCGATTCCGATTATCACGGGACAAAATGGTTTTCCAAACTAACTACGCGTCAGCTGACAATATGTGGATGCACAGAAGCCTGTCATCAATGTAGAAATCAACAATATATATATATATATTACACAGACACAATAAGGCAAGTATTATATGTGCAACTGTGCCAGCATCTAGAATCGGTGGAAAACTTAGTGTAAAAAGTCTATACAACTTTGTTGTGGAAGAGTAATCGGATGAGAGTAATAATGTCTGAATATACAAAAACCAAATAACTCTTTCATATAACATACTTGTAGTCCTTCTCAGAAAATTATTATCTCCCTTTATTAGACTTATCTCCCTTGGAACATGACCATTTCCGGATATTTTTATTTCAGTCAAAATTGCGCCAGATAAACAGAAGTTGATCGATTTTTCAGTTAAATGTCAAATAATAACTAAACTAATTTGTACAGATTCACGGGAAATATTCGTCAGGGACCAAGGCTGAATCAGTCTTGTGTGCACATGCTGGGTAATGCTCCGCATAGGAACTTCTGCTGTGCATATGGGTTTATGACTTGTTCATGCATACGGCCAATGGTGTCTGTATGCTAGGGTAACAGCCGATAAGCGAAGTGCTGATCGTATCTACGGTTTTGCCATATTCTTGAGTGATATTGATGGTATCGAACACTTACCATCTTTTTCAAGTAGTGATTTGTGAAATTACATCGTTATCGGAAAATAAAACATTGTACACTAAACTACATTGGCAGTTGAATCCAACTGGAAGTAGGAAAAAGTTTTGACGAAAGATGACCCAGTGATGTATAACCTAAGGCAAAGCCTTGTGTGCACGTGAAGACCGTTGACGTTATACTATTTATTTTTGAATATCATATTTCTCTCTCTCCCTTTCTCTCTCCCTCCCTCCCAACTTTGGTAAATTCCAGATATGTACATATCCATAAATCCAAATTTGGTCAATTCCAGGTATGTACATATGGTATCCTTAAATCCAAATTTGGTCAATTCCAGGTATGTACATATGGTATCCTTAAATCCAAATTTGGTCAATTATAAATATAAATTTGGATATGTATTCCAAGATATGTTGAAAGTGACCAAATTTGGAATTATAGATATGTACATGGCTATAATTGACCAAGTATGGATTTTGGAATGTGGACATATCTCAAATTGACCAAATTTAGATTTATGGTAAATAACATAATTATAATTGACCAAATTTGGATTTATTGCTATGTACATATCTTTATATGAGCCATAAATGGTCAATTATGGATATGTATTTAAAGATATCTTTAATGGAACATCTGCAAATGCATTAAAGATATCTTCAAATGGCTATTTTTTCCCCTCTCGTACTTTCGTCATCTTGCAACGAGGGCTATTCAAGTTGTAATTACTTGTGACAATCCCATTCATCTTGAATAACATAATTTCAAACAAACACTTTAAATGTTTCTGTATTAAGGTACACACAATGCATTTTCGAGTATAAGCATCTTGAATATTTCAAATTGCTCAAAGGTTTCGTGTCACCCTGGATATCTTTATATACACTCTAATTGTGAATAAATAAGCAGAGACAAATATATTTAAGAGAATTTTTGGTTACTCCACTTGGCTGTCGGATTAAGAGATTTGGAATGCCTGGAAGTATTTTCCCTTGCTTCAATTTTTCTTTGTTTTCCCAGATTTCTTGGGGCTAAGACCCCATGCTATGGCCCCCCCCACACAGACAATTGCAGCCCCTACAGCCAAACCTGTCAACCAACTGTCAACCTGCAGACAAAGGATATATCAATGTACATGTACAACTAGTTATAGTATAATCAAGTATGGATTTTTTCGATTGATTGAAGTAGTGCTTTATACGTCACGACGAGACTATTTCACCCATTCGCAACCGCTACATAATATAATTAGACAAATAAGACAAAAACAAGCATTAAAGGCATACAATTGCGGGTTTGTTGACATATTTCATGGCCAAACATATTTTTATAATGTGTCACAAGTATTTTGGGTAAACAGCTACATTTTCCGCATATCCCACTGGTTTTCAATATTTTCAAATTGTATTATTTTAAATATTTTAAGTAATATAGCATTATTGGTACCAGTAGGTCATGAAATATTATTTTGACTGTTCAACGATTAGAATTATCCCCTTAGTCTATTAGACTATAGAGAAAACAAATTTGAGATATTAGAGTACATTACCAATTGATTATCGGGTTTTACTGGTAATGTACACTGCAATGGAATTTTACCAATCCTACAGCGGTGAAAATATATATGGAGGTACAAAAGCGATTATATGTATGCTGTGCATGTACTTTGCATTTATAACTCCAACTTAATCTGTGATTGTATGCCTTTAAAACCATGCCAATATAAGTAGAAATGTAGAACATTGATAAATAGACGATAATGACAAGACAATGTAATAGATTGATAAAGTGGAAGTAAAACCTTATAAAACAGTGATTGCTAATAACTAATACCGGTATACTTTTAAACTTTTAATATATACCAATTTCCTTTAAAAAGGATAATATGAGATGCCCAGGAACCTGGGTGAAGAAATGTTTGAGGTTAAGTTAAGAATATAACCCAGCCAGCTGAGTTGCCGCAAAGTACACACAGTCAAGCAAGATGTGATGACCGTGAGGTCATCGTCACACACAGCATACCGAGGTTTATCCTTGCCTTTAAAAATATATAAATGTGTGTAAAAGGTACGACTAATGCGGCATCGTCACAGGACGGTTTCGTCCTGAGGACAATATTCTGTAACAAGGGTATAAAACCAATGACTGCCACCTAAATCAGAAGAAACAGACCATGAGAATTCATCCAATATATAGTGAAAATAAAGAGAGATCGAGTGTAGAACACTGCCAAATCTCTGTCGTTGAATACGATAGTTTATTGTCAACAATGACATTTGTAATTGGTAGAGCCCCGGGTAGTGTAAACGTACGTGTTTAATAATGCTCATATTACATGTATTCTTAATTTGCCATGTGATTCCCTTGATTTTCATTGTTCATATTCATTTCATCTTTCTTTATTTTCGCACATTGAGTCTGATAATTAACCGGCAACTGGACATTGAAATAATTATACTAACCTGGTCACTTTTTTCCACGTTGTACCGGCACCATGACGCAAAATGTTCGCAGTTCTTGGAGAACATATTGTAACCAGCGCGTCCAACTTTAGACAAAGCTCTCTTCACTATTTCAGAAGAAAGCCAAGCCCTGCAGTACAAATTTATGGGAAAATATAATTTTATTTATTTGTTGTTATTGTTGTTGTTGTTTTTGTTGTGATGCAGAGTCCATAGCACAAATTCTCAGTTCAATGCTGGGTCATTCCACCTCAAATCAACCAGTTTTCAGAAAGTGTAAGATCACGTAAGATCGCGAGTGATAAAATGTCAACTTTGGCACTTTCTATATCATGTAATAAGTCATCAAATGCAGAGCTTTCTACATATCTCTAGACTACAAGTGCCTGTGAATTCATCCTGAAGATTTCAGACCTCTATCTGTTGTTGTTCAAAAGTTATCGAAGGTTAAATTTGGGAGAAAATACTAAGTGTCTTCGTTTTGGCCGCATTTTTTAGGGTCACCCCCACCATCTTCATCGGGTCCTAACTTCGGAAGTATTTATAAGTAAGCCTTAAAATTTTGAATTTCTCCATCATATATAATTTACTTTCAGTGTGCAAAAAATCAGAAAGATCTGAGGGGGTCAGGTGGGGACCACTGATTGAATTGACATGGAAGAGGTTTCGAGGATTCTTGTTTTCATTCTTGGATTAATTCAGGAAAATATCACAACTTTTTCTAGTTTCATTCTGATAATATATTTAGAGTATATAACATGCTACCTAACATTGCAGTGAACTTGTGATCAAGCAGTGTAAATCCTTTTAGAGTATTGGATCATTGCTTTGCATTCACGAATTTTCAATACTAGTTTAGGTGTAACTAAATATTATTTTTTTTGTAGTCAAACATAATATATTTTGGGAAGAGAATGTATTGACAGTAAACAAGCTGATGTTGTGATAATTGACAAGCAAGATGCTATGATCTTTGTAATTATGTTATGACTGGATGGTTACAATTTGTAAGTATTAGTGTCTCAGTTACCAGCGTTTCACCTGCATTTTAAATTATTTATTATAATAATTTATATTATTGCACAAAAATAATTTCACACAAATGCACATATCGCCACTAAGTATTTATGATTCCATCTGAATATTTCCGGGTGTATTTGCACACTCGCTACTTGAGATAGTTTTTCTCAATCCTGGTTGAACCTGATTGATGCTCCAAAAAGTTCAGTGTGTTACCGTCGAATACATTTACCACGAAAATAACATCCCTTGCATATTTCCCGGTATACAATATATAAACATTCTATATTTGGAACACGTTAAGTTTATGCAATGGATGACTTGTGTACAAAGTTACATGATTGATAATCAAATATTCCTCGTGTTATGCCCTTTCCAAACATGCTCTAAATATCTTCCATTACATAGCAAATCACATTCCTCTGTGGATAGTGCTCTAATGCTGCCTGCAATTGCTCTCCAGGTCAAATATTGTCTGGAGGTTGTCTACATATTTTAAGTAACCCCACAGAAAAAATACATAAATAAATCAGGGGGGTTTAAATCCTGCTAATGAGTGATTTGCCAAATTGCTACCTGAGCCACTGCATTGACCATTGTGTTATTGGGGGTATTTTGTGTGTGGTCCCATTTTTAAGTGTGGGTTGTAGGGTGTGGCCCAATCTTGTTGGAACCATTGGTCATCTTAATGCATGAGGAGATGGACTCTCATCATTGACAGGCTCAGATAGTATCAACTCAGATATTATCTGAGCCTGGCAACGATGAGAGACCAGGCTCCAATGCATATTTGCAAGTTGAGATGTGTTATAAATCATGGCTTCAAAATTAAGTTCTATAATGCTAGTTTTATGAGAGAAATTGTTACAGATGCTTGGAATTATATTGCCAATGTACACAATCTGAAATATCCTGTCACCTGCATTTTGAGCAAATTACACTAGCCATCACAAACCAGTGTTTATGCCTAATAATACTGGAACTGTTATGTATCGAGACATATAATGCATCTTTTCCTTAATTGCCAGTGAAAACAATATTTATATGAAACTGTCATATATATTTTATAGTTGATATAGACGAGCCCTGCATGTTTTTTTAAACATAATACAGTAAATAGTATAGCCTCCCAAAGTGCATGCATATTTCTTCTACATCAAAATATATTGCACCAGTTATTACTTCAATCAACAATTAGGACAAGTAATGTGGAAATACACAACGAAGCAGTTAAAATAATCATTGATTCTTCAGTACAAAAACATTCATGATTTATCGTTAGATGGATGTGAAATAATCTTGAAAGCAACTCTAAACCCCAATTTAAATTATTTTTTTAAATGTTTAAGTAGTACGCCGTATAATAGGATGAGAGCCCACTCTGGTCAGGACTTGTTGACAGTTATGAAAACACATTCAGGCCCAGGGCTGAATGAGCATCTAGACCTCGAAATTAGATGACAATATCTTCTTTCGTTTGCTAAGATTGTAGTTATGTAACAATACTCTAAACTGTGGGGTCATTTAATCATGGTCAATTGGATTTGGAAGTGTCGGCAAATGCATTGAAAAGGCACATGTAACATTATGACGTCACTTCCGTTTGGTTTGCTACCACCACTTGGACTGATGAAACAATAACGGATGTGCATGCACCCACCAATTACAACAAATAATATCTTCACAGAATAGCAATTGTAAGTACTTATTATGCACTATACATGTCATGATTACTAATAAGTTCCATTATGATTGTAAATTTCACACACACGTAACTCCTTGTGCAACTCTTCCTGCATCCACACCAAGCATTTTTAGCTTATCACATCCTATAAACCAACATCATTCTGCTTCCAACCCCATTCACCTGAATGGTATGTCAGCTTGATTCTGGATAGATTAGTAACCAACATCTGATCCCAACAAGGATGTACTTTGAATGATGATCTCTTAGTATATTGTATATGGACAAGGCCAGGCTGTATTGTTGGTGTCCCATTACCATTCATCTGAAGAAACAGTTTCTTAAAGTAAATAAGACACAGGTATATTCAATTACCTCCCCTGCATCCCAGACAGTATTTTTGACTCGACCTCCTAAGAAGAATATTGTCACACCCTGTGAATGAGAAAAATAAACATCGGGAATGCCTTTCATCTGCTGTGTGTTTTACAATTTCGTCAAGAGCTAGGAATCGTAATTTGACTTTCATATAGAGAATATAATACATACATCTTGTACTTGCTGTTCTAGGTTGTTCCTCTTGATGAACAATTTGGCAATTACAAATAAGTGTTTCAACATATACAGCTGCACCAATAACATCATGTGCAATGTCTATGGTGTCTAGAGCAAGTAGATCCCAACTTGTGTCTGTGAAAGAAATTCCAACTTCCTCTCACTTAATATCTGTAACAAATGCTGCCAAAACTGTTGGTCTCTGTTGGCAGTGAGGATTAGTATGTTCCTTTTCATCCATTTAACAACATTCTTTGATAAGCCTCAGATCCAAATAACACCCATTGCATTAACTTGAATGAATCTCTGCGATTCCAATCGTTGTCTTAGCTGAGTGCCTGTATTCTGAATACACATTAGGATGCTTTTCATGCAGAGCTGTCATATTTCACAAATGTACAGATATCAATTTAGCACAGTGAATGTAGTTTAGAGTAAAGAACAAGGAAAGTGCATAAATCTATAGCTAAAACCATGGCCATGAATGGTTTAGGGTCGCTTTCAAGATTCTTTCACTTATATCACGACTTGTCAGTTTAGGGCAGGAGGAAACCCGCAACATCCGTAACGC
>JAUTBT010061066.1:0-14750 GCA_032361225.1 Lepetodrilus schrolli | reverse complement strand
TAGACTTGCTTAACTGCTCTAGGGGGATATTTTGAATAGGAGTATTTTGGTGAGAACAGGGTGTGACACAGACTATGCTGGGTGATTCCAAAGCACTGTGCTAATTGTGTGTCCAGTAGCTTCCAACATAGCTCTACAGACATTTATTCCACTTCCTAGCTGTAGCTGCCCATCTGTAACTGTTCTTCTGTAACTGCCCCTCTGTAGCTGTTCTTCTGTAGCTGCCCCTCTGTAGCTGTCCATCTGTAGCTGTTCTTCTGTAGCTGCCCCTATGTAGCTGCCCATATGTAGCTGTTCTTCTGTAGCTGCCCCTCTATAGCTGCCCATCTGTAGCTGTTCTTCTGTAGCTACCCATCTGTAGCTGCCCATCTGTAGCTGTCCATCTGTAGCTGTTCTTCTGTAGCTGCCCATCTGTAGCTGCTCATCTATAGCTGTCCATCTGTAACTGTCCATCTGTAGCTGGCCATCTGTAAGTGCCCATCTGTAGCTACTCATCTGTAGCTGTCCATCTGTAGCTGTCCATCTGCAGCTCTACTTTGTGCCATATGTAGCATGTAGACAGAAGACCATGAAACAAGTAAACGCTTTGTCAATCTTAACAATAATCTCTACTATTGATCTCCCTTTTGTATTTTATATAAAATATATATCCCAATCATATGTGGTTAACAAGGCACAATGCCAATGCTCTGACCAAATCCTCACACAGTTATTGTATATTACGTATGTTATTGCTGTTCAGGCTTAGTGAGTATGTGTGTAGCCACTTCCACTTACCACACAGGATTACTGTCATATATGGTACTGCCGAGTTACTGCCCTGGCTATCTGACATTCCTGCTATGAAGTTGAGAGAAGCAGGTCCACATTTTTTTTCTGATGCTGATGTTCAAACAATGCCTTTTTGTAGGTGTGCAGGTTCCTGATATTTTATGGTAAGTTCACAATGCATTTATTAAGTTGGCTTTATTTGTACCAATTCTGTAATTTTAGTCATTTATATGTTCCAATCCTATTCCTATCTTACATCAATAGCTTGACCTGACATAACTTGTATGAGTTAATAGCAGTGACTCCAGACTAATGCATCAGACATAGCTTGATGTGTCACACCTGGTACAAGCTAATAGCACAGTGACTCTAGACTAATGTATCAGACATAACTTGATGTATCACACCTGGTACAAGCTAATAGCACAGTGACTCCAGACTAATGTATCAGACATAGCTTGATTTGTCACACCTGGTGTAGGTTAATAGCACAGTGACTCCAGAATAATGCATCAGACATAACTTGATTTGTCACACCTGGTATAAGCTCATAGCATTGTGACTCCAAACTAATGTATCAGACATAACTTGATGTGTCACACCTGGTACAAGCTAATAGCACAGTGACTCCAGACTAATGTATCAGACATAACTTTATGTGTCACACCTGGTACAAGCTAATAGCACAGTGACTCCAGACTAATGTATCAGACATGGCTTGATTTGTCACACCTGGTATAGGTTAATAGCACAGTGACTCCAGACTAATGTATCAGACATAACAGTAAACTACAAAAGATTTTTCAATGGACTTACATACGGTTAGGAGTCATCTAAAAACTAATGACTACAAAGTATTGGGCTGATTATAACTAGTAATACCAGTAAACTTGATGGACTTGTAATTGCACTGATTGTCATTCAATAATTAACCTCTGTTTTCATAACGAAATATGCAGTACACACTTTTCTAACAGACTATAATAGCTCATTTATTCCTAAGTCTTGACACACATTCTCACTGATATATTGGCACTTAATCTTGAAATATACACTGTAACATTACCATGCACTTGTAGTATAGGTCAACACTGTCTCTAAATATGTTGGATGTAAATAGCTGGACCATTCAGGAGCTGGGTCAGGTTATTTAAGGTAATATTGCTTCAGCATTGAGGTACTTTGGTTGTAGTCACATTATTTTGAATTGTTCCATCAAAGTAAACACACTGATCACTCCAGTGACATTATGGTGATCAATACCACAGAGGTAGGATAGAGACTATGGAAGACATCAGTGAGTTGTGGCTTTAATAGATAGGATAATAAATATAGATTTTAGATTTCCACTTTAGATTCAAACTATCTGTTGAATGGATCGGATTGTGTTACTGTTGAACATTAATTATTAAGCCTACTGGACAATTGTATATTTTTTAGTTTCCACCTAAAAAAAACTATGAAAATACAATCCATGGAATTTAATTACTGTCAACAAGTCCATTTATTTTGTACTCAGATTTATAAATTATTATTACTTAAAAAGTAATATTTTAAAAGTAAGAGCATAGAAATATATTTCAGTTGATTTGGGTCTTTGCTTTAAAAGTCTGTCCCAAAGTTTACTTTGACTAGATGGCAATCTGGCAAACTATCTGTGTTTACTGGAAAATGGTAGTGGATCAGAAGGTTACCGTAGTGTGATTGTCTCTTGTGGGCAGACTGTGTGTGACTTTCAACTACCACGGACACTCCTGGGCATACGTGATTGCTGGAATGCACTGCTTATAGCTTCTCTAGTCACTAGAGATCTGAATGATTCAATTAACATTCACTATTCTCATTCTATCCTGCCAGTCTTCAGCCAGCATTTGTGAAATACAGATAAGAGAAAAAATAAATATTGTGGAGATTACATTTTGACAGCAACTATGCTTTCCCCTCCGGAGTAACGACACATGATTATTCATAATTGCAGTCCCTCACATGAGTGGAAATAGCCTTAAAATGACTATCATGAAAGAATTATAGCTGACATTACTTGTACACATCTTTAAGCTTCAATTTATGGGATTTTTCTTTTTTTTGATATCACAGACCAGTTTTGTATTACATTGCACAGTATTGAAGCCATCACAGAGAACCAATGGCTCTGAGTTAGAATACAGCTGAGTGGTGGAATGCAATGTGTGAAAATATTCTGCACCAGTGATCATCCTCCCACAATAAGCAAGTCACTGAACTACTGTAGACTCATCAGACATCCGTGTTACTTCTTATATGATGCAACCATTTGAAAATGTATGGTTAAAAGAACTCAACATAGTTGACTTTACCTGTGCCCATTATTAATATTGCACATATGTAATATGCAATAAGAATCCAATCTTTCAGGCATGAAAAGCCATGCAAACCCATCAAATTAAATCCTTTTACCTGTATGTGATAAACAATGGATTGTTTACAAATGGCGGGATTCCCCTATAAGTTAGTCACATGGTTAGAAGAGGATGCTGTAATTGATCCTTTTTCAGATGGTTGAGAGGTCACCTGCTCCTGTGCTCACCTATCAGACTGCCCGGAAAATGAGCTGATTTATTGATACCAGATCATTTGGAAGGAATTCAATCATTGTATGTGGTATAGGATCATGTTCTTTAGGTTTATACAATATAAATTTGGTGTTTGAGTCACTATAGATAACTACTGGTATAGAGGTCTAGGAGATTAAATTCATTTTTCAATATGGTAGGTGTCTTCAGACATATCAGGGATAACAACTTCACTGGAGGAATAGTCTGAAAGGCCCTACATCTCTTCACCAGGTTCCTGGGCATCTCATCCTATCATTTTTTTACAATATTGGTCTGTATCATAAGTTTTCATCTTTCACCATTGCATACTTTATTCAATTGTGTTCACACTATTTATTCCAATTCCATTTAATCATTCCATGTGTTCGATCATATACTTCACTTTTAATCAAACTTTTTTGGCATGTTTTTCATGCTGCATTTCATTTCAACCCATTCATATTGCATAATTAATGAATTCATCGTCACGTATGGGTGAAAGATTCCCACTGTGACGTAAAACAATAATTCACTCACTCACTCACCCTACATCCCAATCTTCCCCACATACGACACTGGTCTCCCTCATGGAGAAATAACAGACACACTGATAGATGAAATCAATTGATTAATCAATGTACATATCAATATTAGTTTGATAATGCAGTTGTTTAGTAATACATGACACGTTCTGATTATTGAACCAGTTTCTCAAAACCTTTCTGAAGAAGCTCTTCTCTCTACGACATTCCATGCACTGCCTGCAAATGAGACAACTACTGTGTTTAACACAAGAGTGATCTTAAGAAGACGTATTATCTGTGGTTGCATCATTGTATATGTAGGGCACGTTGAATTGCATCAGCTCTGGCATTTCTTCTGAGTTTGACCATAGGATGTCTCTATTGAAAATGATGGTTTTCAATCTGGCAGCATGGGGAATTGACATTGCACTTTGCAAGTCGTTTCTCACCCCATCTCCCCATCCTATGCCCCACCACCCCCCCCCCCCGTTTCATGGCACAACTCATTGCATCACATTGCAATAACAGCAAATGAGGCTTGTACTAGGGTGTGTTGCCGTGAGGTGTATTTATATGAAGTGAATGGCCAGATCAGTGATTGTGATGTTTGTATTGATCAGTCAGTAAAACCAACCACACACGGCCAGACAATATTGGCATGGGATCCTGAAACACTGAAATCATAGAACACTGGAATCATAGAACACTGGAATCCTGAAACACTGGAATCATAGAACACTGGAATCATAGAACACTGGAATCCTGAATCACTGGAATCATTAAACACTGGAATCATTAAACGCTGAAATACAAGATTATTGGAATGGTGACATGGAATACTGAAACACTGGAATCATAGAATCATGGAATCCAGAATCACTGGAATCATGAAACATTGAAATACAAGAATATTGGAATAGTGACATTGAATACTGAAACACTGGAATCATAGAATATTGGAATCCTGAAACACTGGAATCTAAAAGTACTGGAATCCTAGAACAGTGGAATACAATAATATTGGAATAGTGACATGGAATACTGAAATACTGGAATCATAGAATACGGGAATCCTGAACACTGGAATCTTAAATTACTGGATTCCTAAAATAGTGCAATACAAGAATATTGGAATAGTGACATGGAATACTGAAACACTGGAATCATAGAATACTGGAATCCTGAAACACTGGAATCTTAAAATACTGGAATTCTAGAACAGTGGAAAACAATAAGATTGGAATAGTGACATGGAATACTGAAACATTGGAATTGTAGAATACTGGAATCCTGAAACAGTGGAACACAAGCATATTGGAATAGCGACGTGGAATACATGCACACAGGTATCTGCCCCTACTGCACTGCTCGCATCTGTCCATAGGCACCAGTGGCTGGCCTGCACCCACTATAGTTCCTGAATACTTCATTTGTATCTGCATTGTGAGATGTTAGTGAATCAGTAAGCAAAGTTTAGCTTGGTTTGGTATTGTTATGTATTGATTAAATTACAGATGGCTGTTCATATTGGTGAAAGTGATATCTCTGTGATGTAAAAAGAATACCCGTTTGGGTAATAAAGCATTATCTTATCTTAAATGCTGCATCATTGAATAATCTATACCAACATATCTATTTTCTTCATTAGTATTTGTATTAATGTTAGCAGAGTGGTAGGTTGTCAGACGACTTCAGAGCCCGATGTCCAAGGGGACATGGCATCAATGTTTGTGGAGGTTCCCTTTCTAATATAATCATCATATGATGCTCTGTCTGGATTGTTCCAATGCCATCATCATCCTTGGTGTGTCCGTACCAGCAAGGGCTCACAAGTAATACAACAAGTGAAATAATACTGAAATTGGCTCTATAAACCTAATTTAAAGAAACGAAAATTGCTATTAGGTTTCTGATAATGAACTTGATAGAAAAACTAAGTTACGTTAGATTATATTTGGTTTGATATATACTAGTAGTGTAATACCTCCAGAATATATCTCAAAGGTCAACAGAACAGAACAGAATAGAGCCTTTATTCAATCAGGCCCAGAACCTCGGCACATGAGGTCCAATATATATTATAAAAATGAACATGGTAATCGTGGATAGGGATTTTCTAGGAAGTTTTTCATTTCATAGAATGCATGATAATAGTACAGAATACACGTAATTCATATTCTAAGAAATTAGCATACACTTGTAAATTGTCAGTAGTATAATAGAGTTTTTTTCCAGTGATATTTTCTTGGATATGTTATATGTGTTTTTAAATTATTGATGTATTTTGAGACATTTGGAATCTAATTTGAAATGCAATGAAAGAAATTGTATGTGGTAACAATTGAAATGTCAAATGTCTTATTTTCTTTACTATTTGGCATCAAATTTCATTGCAATCCAAGAATTTAGTAATAGGATGGCGTATATTAAAAACGTATTCTGTGACCATAAGCTTCAAAAGTAAGGCCATAGATATTTGATTCCCCGGTTTATGGATTTTTCTGTGATAATTTTGGCTTGGGCGGTCGAAAATATAAATAATATAATTTGATATTTTGGACATTTGATATTCAGGTCCAATATATGCACACTTATTTTCAAAGTACTGCTTGTCAGTAGCAGTAATTGTCAAACCATTTCCTGCCAGTTCATTTGTTCATGTCCAAAGATGATTTATATGACTTGTTCTTTCACCATTTATTATTATAATTTTCTAACATCTAGTGTACTGTCAGTGGAATATAATAACAATCATAATTTTTATTTTCCAAACTGGAAAAAAATGGGGTATCCGTAAACCATGGAATCAAATACCTCTGGCCTAAAGGAGAAAATAAACACACATGCTTTCTTCAAAATTATATGTTGCCAACTGTTGGTGTAACTGGATTGAATTAGATTGTTAGCTCTAATTTAGTTATTATATCTGTGCAATGCATGACTTGGATTGATTTCATTTGGCCAGATTCAATTACAATTGATATATAATTCACAAAAATACATAACATCAATCAATATTAGCATGAATTTCCTTTATTAGTGTCTATGTCTATCAGTTCTAGTGTTAATTTAATAACATTTCAACATGATCACATGGTAAGAGAGATTTTTCCAAAATATGCCTGCGCACAGAGGGACTAGATCACTCACTGGTTATAGATTGATTGGTTTGGCTGAGCTTTTACGATAACTGTGACTTCAGTCTGATCTGCCGTGAGAATTGTAAACCGAACATCTTTGTGGCTTCACTGTTTCTCATAGTAATTCATTAATAGTGCAGGGATTTGTTTATGGTAGGAGGAAAACCTATAACAACTAGATGTTATGAAGATTAATGAGAAATGGTTTGTACAGACACACAACTGTACGCTAGGTCTCCAGACTGAAAACTATACCTGGAACCAAGTTTGGATTCAAACCTGAACCTTCTGTTTCATAACTAATAATAGACATTAAAATTTTAATTTAGAAATTTTATATGCAAAACTACTATTGATATTTCACCATGAACAGATGCAATTTAAAATTTACTATATTTTAAACTTGGTCAAGCACAAACTCAGTTTAGTCTCAGTGTGCATGCACCAATGTTATATATTGGTAATACGAAGGCAGTGTAGTGTTTGCTTCTGAAGATTAAAAGTCCTGGATGACCAACAGATCTAATTTCAGTCCTCTTGGTCGAAGAAGGTAGGTTATCTTTCTATCTTGTCAGTGTTCCACATTACACATGCTATAATTCCTTCTTGTTTGCAGTATTTGTACCCTCAAGGCAAACATTATTTCTTCAGATTTGTGGCTTCGATGAGCTAGTGGCAAACCATCTTTGATCCTCCTGACTCCTGTTGTGTTTCTGTACTGCTTGCTTCAGCACAGTGGATGAGACACTCTGTGTTTGGGATCTGGAGATCTGTGGAACATGTCAAGTAATTCCTCTGGTAATCGAGTGATGGAGAACGTGATCACAGACCAATGACTGGAAACTGTGACCAGCCGATATAGCAAAGATACTGCTCATATTTCAATCTGAAGTCAAAGAGATAAATGTCTTGGGGAAATAGACCTTCCAGATAAAGCAGAGTACTGCTCTACTTCCAGTGGTACTATAGTGTAATTAATTAGAAAGACAGGAAAACATGAACACAATAGTGGAGAGGATGGATACATTTTATGACCAGGAATATCTGGCTGCTTCATTTTTCTGGATGGAAGTTTTATTGTGAATTTACAAGATGAGAAAGACCATGTTCGTCATTTCAACAGTGGCTAATTGCAATAGGTAGTTCAGTTTTAATAATGCCTTCTACGTATGACATCCAACCTGAGTGCAATGGTGGAACACCCCTTGTGACAACACAGTCTATTCCTGGAGGTGCTGCTAGTGAGGTGTCTAATTTAAGGAACGTGACAAATAACAAAGATATTGAAAGTGGTGATGATTCGACTTTGGTTGGATTTCTGCCGAGAAATTCACGCCACCGAGTACCTGCATCATGGTCAAACCGGGAGAAATACCTCTTCGTACTGTGCATCCTTCTCTTTGTGTCATGTCTGGCATTCATTGGAGTGGCCTTCACAAGATCACATGCCTCAGGTAAGACATCCATCTTAGTATTTATCTAACTGCTATTTTCCGTAGCGTAAAGAGCTGGACCTGACATCACTTTGATGTTCAGTAAAACCTGCAGGCGGTTAGTCACAATTAATTACAATTATCTACAGTATCTTCAAATTATCTTCAAATTCTATACTACTATTATTGCAGTCAAGGCTGAGCAATTGCAGTCAGGCTGAGCCAAGGTGAATCCCTAACAATCAAGCCCTTGCAGTGAATAGTGTGGTATTGAGAGTTGAATAAAAAAGATTAATTTAATCACTTATATATAATGTTCTTGTTTTGTAGAATTCTATGCTTAATAATTTATGTTTTTGTTTCTTGCATTTGTTTTCTATTACTTTCCTGTTATATATTGTCTGGAAATAACAGGTTTCTGCTCTTTAAAGGGACTCAAACAGAATCTTCTATTTGTAGCTATCAGAAATAACATGCATGCACGCACGCACGCATGCACACACACACACACACACATACACACACACATACACACACATACACACACACATACACACACACACACACACACATACACACACACACACACACACACACACACACGTCACATACACACTTAATTACATCCTCACACAAACTACAAGTAAATATCAAACCATGCAACATTTAACTACATAACTAAATTGTTTGATTAATCAAAATAATTTATTATTGCATAATTCACATAACCCAGTCTTTAATATATCCCCCGACATTAATGTTGGAAGTTCCTTGCAAAATGCATAACTTTCATAATGAATATATCTTTGTCATCACTCATATCCCCTAGATTATTCCCTATTGGCTAATTGTGACTTTCTCGGTATATTTAATGGTCATATTGCACTATGGACATTTCACACTTGACTTTTGATCCACTTCCAATGAAGTGTGAGCATGCTGTTTGAACTCACTACAGACTGGTGCCGAGAGTGTGTGCTATCCTTTCTAGTCCTCATTAGTTTCTCAGACCACCTCATCATTCCAATCCTAAGAGGATTCATCAACAATGAGGGCAAAGTTCTGCCATTCATCAGCTCCAGAACAGTCTTCCAGCACCCAGCGCCTGTGTCGTGGAGCACCGTATGTGAGAGAGAAGTGCAATATAGACAATCAAACTGGCAAATAGAAACAGAAGCCTTTGTTATTGATGATGTGGGTTCATCTGAAAATTTTGTTGATCAGTTAGTTCAAGCTGCTGACTCATCCTGGCCGTATCTTCTCAAGTGAACACAGCTTGCCTCGGCCTGGTGGATTGGCTACAAATTACACTCATCCATAAGCACATGGGGGTTATCTTCAAATTACAATTTACCTTCCAATTGCTTTTCATCTTCAAATTACACTCATCAATAATGACTTGATAGTCTTTAATGGTGCTAGTGATCTTCATGTGGCCAATTAATCTGGAAGTTATTGAACATTATTAAGTTGTTTATCACAAGTCAATTCCTTTCTGAGTTATGAATCTATAGACTAATCTTCTATAAATTATTTTAATTTTCAGTAAAATGCAGGATAGGAAAGTTTATCCAAAATATGTGACGATTTTATCGATTTCATTAAATTTCATAAATTCATTACCAGCGTGATTTCCGGGTGATGCATTAATTAATATATCATGGATCAAACCAACTGCTATGGCACTTTCTAGTCTGGGGTCGTTTAAATTAGTATGTTTTTGTACTATCATTAGGATGTCCTTTTGAGAAAACCTTTGATCAGTGGTTGTAAACAACCCTTATCCAAAATATGCGACGATTCTAGCAATTTGATTGGTTGAGATATGTCCTGGAAAAAACTTGTACATCGTGGTTTGGCTGTAGTTAAAGATTGTGACATCATGATCACTGTGACATCATGATCACTGTGACATCATGATCACTGTGACATCATGGCGCTGACCGCGACTCACATGTTAGAAAGACATTCTGCATGGATATTTGCAAGTTCACTTTTTAAAAATTATGTAGATCTATTACGATTTTGGATAAATTCATTACTAGTGGAATCGGGGAATGCGAGAAATTTTGGCTTGTAAACACCTGTGCACCCCGGAAAGCATGCTGGTAGCTAGTACTACTACCCTTTCTCCTCCCTCCTCCCCACCCCTCTCTCATATATTCTCTCTATCATTCCCCCCCCCCTCCCAACACACACACACACACACACACACACACACACACTCACTCACTCACTCCATCGCTCTACAAGTCTATGAACTGAGTGATATAAATAATAACTCCATATTTCAATTCTGTATTTATCTCTACTTTGTTTTTCCCACAGATGAATCCAAATATTGTCTCACTGTTGACTGTATAAACACAGGTAAGACGATCTTCCGATTCACAGCTGTTGTATTTCTTTTATCAAAAGGCCATATGTATAATTGTTGTGCACAGAGTACTTCTTCATATTTTTTTCACATATGTTTTGAGTTGTTCATAATTCTCGTTAAAAACCAACAACATCCAAACCTAGTAAACTATCTGATTGCATACAGGTACACATCCAAACATTATTATGATGTGAAATATTCTTCATATTTTAACATTTGATCAATACACACTATAGATGTCTGTAAACTGGTGTCTTGCAAGTTTTCTGTAGAAGTGCACTATTGATGAATAATTCTAAATTATTGAAAAAATAACCCAAACAATATTTAAAGTCTTTTAAGCACAATGAAACTCAACACATGTATCACATTCAAGCTGACTAGCAAGCTGTATATTTGGTTATTTAGAAATTCCATTGCCATTAAATTGTTTCTGTTTTTCCAGAAATACGCATACTCAGACTTGATGTACCGTATGGTATACATTGTGTAGCTTTCAATACCACAGCAAGCCTTTCACCGCCTATTGATTATGTCTCTATGAAACTTTGATGGATACATTCCCATCATATGTACTATACACATTTAGCTTTTTGTTAATTCTATTTCTGACATTTTGTTTGTTTTCATGGAAATATCCTTTGACTGAGTGATTGAGTATTTGTGGTGTGTTCTATGGCAGATCTTTAAAGCCACTGATCGAGTAATTTGAACAAATATAGTCTAGACAGTGCTTCTGTGGTAGTACACACCACCATGATCTTCATTGTGTTGTGTGGGCATCATTGTGTGGTCATCATTGTGTGGTCATCATTGTGTGGTCATCATTGTGTGGTTGGTCATCATTGTGTGATTATCATTGTGTGGTCATCATTGTGTGATCATCATTGTGTGGTTGGTCATCATTGTGTGGTTGGTCATCATTGTGTGATTATCATTGTGTGGTCATCATTGATATGTGAATATGGTGAGGATAGTGGCAATCTTCCAAGTATCACACAATCTACCAGTGTCTTATAGAGCATTCATGTTATTTAATCCATTAGACAGAATAGGTTAATCTAACTCATTATGAGACCAGGACATCAACAGAAATAATAGTTATGACTCACCACATTGTGTCTCATATAATACCATAATACCATATAATAATTAGTATACTCGTGACCTCTAATATACCATTTAAACATGAATATCAACATGACCTGCATATTTTATTTTAAGGTTAATGGAAACCAGATAATCTAACTTACACCTGATTATGGACACATTAGTCTATAATGATGTTTCTGAAGATCTTATAGTGCCAATGATAAAGAGAGTGGAGGTCTTCACTGGTGGAAATTTGCAGTAACAAATTTGAATAGGAGTATGGTCCTTCCTAGCATAGTGAGATAGGGCCTTGTACTGAATGCTATACATACTAGTAGTGAGTTTGATGAATATGCCAAGTGCTTTTACTGTATCACTAAATCATTGACAATTTCAAAGCTACTGTTAACCCAGTATTGGCACCATTGACACAAACATATGCTTTATAATAACATAGTTTGGCAATAGATCTGCCTCATGGAAAGTTGAGTTATAATAGTGATACCATTTGACCCCAATCACATCTTCCTCAGTTAAAATGTTCGTTTTTATTTTTTTAGAGAACGTTGAATGACCTTAGTGCTGACATTTGACTCTAATCGTGCATCTATACATTACAATGTTCATTTATAACAAAAAAGAAAGCTGAGGACATTTTATCCCAGTCATGTCATCCCTGGTTACAATGTTCACTTCGGTGTTCCTCTTGGTTCACCTCGGTGTTCCTGTTGGTGTTCCTGTTGGTGTTCACCTCGGTGTTCACCTCGGTGTTCACTTTGGTCTTCCTCTTAGTGTTCCTCTTGGTGTTCATCTCCGTGCTCCTCTTGGTGTTCCTCAGCCTCACAGCTGATGGCGATGATGGACCCCACCGTCAATCCATGTGACGACTTCTACCAGTTTGCATGTGGCCAGTGGGACAGGAAGTATGTGATTCCAGAGGACAAGTCCAGCTATAATACATTCGAGAAGCTGCACGACGACCTACAGATCATTCTGAAAGGTACACCCACCACAACCTTTACACACCTTGCCATGATACGAGTGGGTGGCTAATTTAGGTAGTATTTCAGTGATACATGTGCTTATTGGAGGATAGAAAACCTGAAAGATTAGTACACATGTACAGATGATAAATGTCTGCTAAAGCTGAGTAATTGTTGATGTTAATTCTGTGATTAAATCAATGTGACATTGCCATTTTCATTTACAATAAAGGTTGTATGAACATGTTATATATGGTGTAAAGTTGAACTGTAAGCTTGTGTACTTCAGGCTTGTTAGAGGAGCAGACCACAAAGTCTGATTGTGAGGCTACACTGAAGGCCAAAGTCCTCTACTGGTCCTGTGTCAATGTCTGTAAGTCCACAGTCTGTCTCTCATACTGTCTTCATTCAATAAGTCTGGCTCTTTAAATAACTGCTTTCTTTCCATATCTACACATGTGTAATCAATTCTAGCACTGTCTATTAATTTATTTCAATGATAAACAATGTTCACTGATACTTATGTCTGAATGGAATGAGTTTTGGCTTGAACTATTGTCATTTGACCATGTTTTAGCTAACTAATCACAGAGACCATACATAGAGCCCTCTGTATATAGTCTCTGCTAATCATCAGTCCAGAAATCATGTGAACATCAAAGTAAGAAATTATATTTTGTTAAGAAAATAATGGTAAAATGTACCGTTTAACTGTAATAATTTAACACAGCATTCTTCTATTCATACCACAGCTCAGGTGGAGGTCATTGGAGACGCACCTCTCAGAGCTGTCATCGATGACCTCGGAGGCTGGCCTATCATTGACCCCTCCTGGCGACCTGAGACCTTTGACCTTGAGAAGGTCCTGGGCAAACTGAGAGGTCACTACAATGTCCCCATTCTGATGAATGGCTTCGTTGGAGCAGACGACAAGAACTCATCTGTGAACATCCTGCAGGTTTGTGTTGCCAGGTGCTATCTGTTCACAGACCTTCTTTGACTGATCCAGTCAATGTGATTAGACATATATATTGAATTTGTTAATCTCTTATATTGTGCTCCCCATGATGATAAATTATGAAATTACAGAAACTGTCTGTTAAGGTACCTTTAACTTTCAAGTGCATGTATGTTCCCAGTTCAGCATGAAAACAGTATATCCTCTCATGATTGCATCAGAAAGTGAGCAAGTTTAATGCTGCAGTGGGATTATTTTACCAATACATTGTCACATATGTGTGATGTAAAACCATAATTCACTTACTTTACCCATGCATTATAAGAATTGGAATGGTTTACTTCTTTACTTCCACATACACTGATGTGTCGACACTGGGTGTGTCATAAAATTCTGGATCTTAGGCTCCTGCAAAGAAGTTACCACTGTACTACTAGCTCAATATTCCTCTAGCCTTCCCTGATGACCATAAGAGACTGTTTGTATGGGTATGGTCAGGGGAAAGGAATCTCAAGCTACTCTACTGCCTGTGGGCCCTTGGTCAGTATTGGTGGGTCAGTGTGAGAGCTAGTCAGTTTGTGTGCAGGTTGACCAGCCAGAGCTAGGTATGCCGAGCCGGGAGTATTACTTGCAGGCTGAAGACACTCAATCCTTCCACGCCTACTACAAGTACATGATTGATGTGGCTCACCTGCTGGGTGCCGACCTGGACCAAGCTCGAGAGCAGCTTCACCAGGTGCTTGAGTTTGAGATCCAGCTGGCAAACGTAAGTCTGTGTCCTTCTCCATGTAAGTCTGTGTCCTTCTCCATGTAAGTCTGTGTCCTTCTCCATGTAAGTCTATGTCCTTCTCCATGTAAGTCTATGTCCTTCTCCACGTAAGTCTATGTCCTTCTCC
>JAUTBT010061055.1:0-14751 GCA_032361225.1 Lepetodrilus schrolli | reverse complement strand
AAGAAGAACTAAAAGGGGTCCAAAAATACTTCGATATCGAGTAAGGAATACAATTATGTATGCATATGTGCGCGCGCGTGTGTGCTTATGTATACCTATATACAGTATGTGCAGGCCATTACTTGGTGCGCTGTTCATTCTATTCTAGGTCGCCAAGGCGTGCGTGGGTCAGCGTTATCAATGTTAGTTATTCATTTCCGTGCAAAAAGGACAAAGTGTTTTTAG
Source organism: Lepetodrilus schrolli (assembly GCA_032361225.1). NCBI lineage: Eukaryota > Metazoa > Mollusca > Gastropoda > Lepetellida > Lepetodrilidae > Lepetodrilus > Lepetodrilus schrolli. Next base: position 14,526 of record JAUTBT010061055.1, on the reverse strand, counting down.
TCGAAATGTCCACTACCTTTCTCTGTACCTTATCAATCCCACATGACTGCCTATGATGGATTCGTATATAATATAGTATATACTTCATCGTGTGTTAGTATACTGTCAAACACTTCGTAATAATTTACTGGAGAGCCTTTTTCTATTGTAACGTATTCGTCGGTATCCGTCTTATAAATACATAAATACATAGATTGCTAGATAGCTAGATAGATAGATTGATCAATTAAGTAATTAGTTAATCAATTAATTAATTGATTGATTGATTGGTTGACTGATTGGTTGATTGACCGATTGATTGGTTGGTTGATTAATTAAATCATGCCCTAACACCTCCTATAGCGAACTTCCATACACAAAGTACACACGTATGAGGCCGCAAGACTGAGCGTTCTCTACTATTCAGACGCCCCTGGGCGAAAACACAACTTCCGGCGCCCGTTGCAGCTTCTCCAGTCCTCATTGGGACTGCAGCAGCCCACCAGGGGGCGCACCTCCTCCAATAGTTGGTCAGCAGCGCTTAGCTTTATAGTCAGCCGGGACTTGTCTATAGTGAACTGGATGGCGTTGGCCGCCGGCTTCGTCCTCAGATAGTACATACCCGTCTTCAAACCCTGTAGAAACACCAGGGACACCATTTCATGAAGCTTTCGTGTCGTTTCCCCTTGCTGTCATCACCACTATGAGACCATAGCGCTCTCGTAAGTGTCCAGTCGCCATGTATAAGGCATCGCTGTGAGACTGCTATGGTCTCGCAGTAGGGAGCTTCGAGATACGATGCCATGTCTTAATAGTTGATCACTAGCTACGATACCGACGTGTTATTTTAGTGGATACGAGAGCTTCGTGAAATGGGGCCCAGCATGTTTATCTCTGAAACCCTTCAAGAAATAACTACCATCTTCCAGGCGTAGAAATGCATGCTGGTAAGTTTTCCGTAGTTGGGTTCAGCTATGTGGATGTTGAGAGACTGACTCTGGTCAATGTATACTCCCCTGTCGGCAGCCATTTTGATTACAGTCTTCTGGGATATTTCCCAGACGGTCTTGTACAAGACTTTGATGTCATCTGGGATTTCCTCAATTCCCTGAGGAAAGAATATTTAAAATATTCACAAAACTAAAACTAAGATTGTACACATTTTCATAAAATATTTAACAAGTTACTACGAGATATTAGACAACATCATCAGTAAGATGTCCAAACATAAGATTACTGAAAATGAAGTGATAATGAATCGAAAAATAATTAGGCTGGTACTGACACAGCAAGGATGATAACTACATTGCCACGGTGCACACAGGCTCTGAAGTCCGTTCTACCATTTTATTAATAGCTACTTTCGCGAGACGATTCAGCTTGGCATGAAATAATGTGTCGACAGCCTGTCACCTTGTGGGTGGGTTATACCCTACCACCTGTACAAGTTGCTTTCCCACCAGAAACCTCTTCAAAAATATTTGTCCACACTTGGAGCTTGGCAACTCAGCAAATACTGCAGGTGACAGTGCTTGACGTCACTGTTGTGACCGACAAGTAGGCGGACCTTATACATCTTAGAACGCATCTGATTGAACTATCAGTGCCAACCATAGCCCTTTGCTCTCGCTGTGCCAGGAATTCATAGGCTTTGAAGGCAAGGGATCGTACATGGCCAAAGCTCTGAGATAGATCACGTGGCCCAGGCAAGATGTAGATGGGTTAGCTGCCACAGACTAGTTACCTGAATGGACCCGCCGGCTGCGATCATCCTGTTTTTCATGTCGTCGCTCCACAAACCACGGTCAGTCAGGTCCTTCAACAAGTGGTGGTTCACGACCTACGACAGAGGAACACAAACACATAGGTACGTCCGACAAACAACAGGCACAAACATAAGCAAAAACAGAAACATAAAGACATTACATCAACATACTGGAAGTTCACGTATTTATGCCCTGGGATTGTGGAAAATGTCACTTTTGAAAGAGAATGTTTGAATACGAAATTAGGCCTAGGGCTTAAATTCAGAAATACCCACTATATTATTTACATATATATATTATATACATTATATACATAACAGACAAAATAAATGTAAAAACAGACAAAATATGTAGTTGGCTCTTGTTTTATTTGAAACATCATAAGAATAAAAGAAATCTGTTAACCATTGGATGCCAGAACAACAGTTGCTTAGAGACTGTAGGAGCTCTTCCAATTTGATGTTTTTCCTGTTTAGCTTTAAAAGTTTGAAATTTTGGAAATAGTTTTAGCCCAAAAATTTGCAATATCCTTAGCATAGTGCAGATGACAACTTTGTATATCAGGCATAAATGATATCATGAAATCATGTTCGTGGAAGAAATGCCTACAGAAATATCCTGGATCAATGTTGTTGCTTGTTTCCATGTGCAATACTAATACTAGCTCGACGTATATTTCAAGGGGTTGTGGTTTAGCGATCTGTCAATCAGTTTTGTCGTTAATTACCTGGAACTCTCCAGACAGGACTCTCCGTGTGTAGATGTTGGACGTGTAGGCTTCAATGGATTCGTTGTTGCCCAGGATCTGAGCTGTCGAAGCTGTAGGCATTGGAGCCATCAACAAACTGTTACGTGTGCCGTGCCTGGAACACAGTTTTATATCGTAGCCACAACAAGTATCTGAATAGATTTGTGGTAAGTACAAAGTCGATGATACGTATGCCAAATTAATGGACTTTGTATTTTTAGCCTCAATTTAGTCCAAAACGACCATGGCCTGGATTCGTTTAGTAGTCTGTATACTTTTCCTCATCGTATCATGGTGCTATGGTTTCAGATGGTAAAAACAATGCTTCGCTCACTTTGAAATCCTCATCCTCAGACTAGTCCAGTCCAAATCTGTGACAGGAACCACGCCCCACATGTCGAACTGAAGTATCTATAAAGGATAAAATACGGTTAAATCAATCTCTCGATGTCCTATTCCCGCAAAACTACCCTTCTCTCCGCTTGCTAAACTAAAATCCATCCTTTACGTTCATACGTATGTAGACAATCCGCCCTCGACACTTTAAAAAAAGGCATAAAATCACGGTTTATTGAAAAATAAAATGTACAGGTAAAATGCGTTTGACCATGAAATAAGTATATTGGGCAAAAGCTATATTCTAGTATTCAATATGTTCATATTTTATTTTATTTTTCTATTTTTATCTCGCGATAAAAAAAATAGAAAACACGTTTGACTATGAAAGATGCCAATACATCGTCATTGAATCCGTTTAATGCGAGCTTCAGACTACACTTAAATTAGGGAAAGAAGTCACAGACCCCTTTACTGAACGGAGATCCATGGTAGGATTCATAAGGACCTTCCTTCTCGGCTATCTCCGAACTGGCGTCGAGGCATGCATAGTACATGTGCTCGAATATCTCTCTGTTGAGTTTCTGCGCAGCCTCGTTGTCAAACGGAAGTCGCATCAGAATGAAGGCGTCTGCCAGACCCTGCACTCCTACAGCTACAGATCGGTGACGTCGGTGGGACGCACGTGCCTGTAGATGTTCCAATACAGACGTGTACATCTCATGGCAAAGTGTACTGTACATCTACTTAAAAGGTAAGTGTGTATGTATCTGTTAAAATCGATTTATTTTTATTTTTTTAAAACACTATTATATGCAGTCGTTGTCAAAGACCTTTATGGCGCTTTTTTTTTCTTTTCTTTTTTTTCTCTCGTTATTTTGGTTTTCGAGTTTTGAAAATAATTTCTAAAACTGACATTAATTTCTAAAGGACAAAAATATCAAAGATTATTAAAGGAATCGAAAGGAAATACTTCCAACGTCTTTTATAAAGTCTAGGCTATGACGTCGCCCTTGCGAAGATTGTCGGGGCTTTAATCTATTTATTAACTTTTAAGTCGGACATCCAATATTGGAATTACATATTTGTTTGGTAAAAAATATCAAATGTTGTAGTTAGTCGACATACAGTATGTGTTAATTTTGTGGTTGAACAAAGGTGCTCTCTTTTTTTCACGTTTTCATGCTCAACTGAAAGGTTTGTTCACAAATCCCCACATAAAATGTACAGCAATATGACCAATGCTCAATAATTTTTTAATAAAAATATGTTTAAACCATATCAAATTCGAGCTTGATCATGAAAGCGTACTAAAAAGGTTTTGTAATCTCGGGACCAGAATGTTTATCTACTAAATTGTTAATTACCTCTTGCAGAGGGTAAAAGTTTACATCTATGGCTTTATTGAGGTTCTGCACAACTAGTTTTGTGACTTCCCGCAGTTTCTCGAAATCGTACGTTCTGTCTGGTTTTACGAACATGTTGAGTGCCACTGACGCCACATTGCAAACGGACACCTGTATAAATCGGAAACAGAGTTACGTAGATTAATTGCATTGCGTTAAGGTTGTGCATCGCATCGCATCCTCTGTAGATTATGGTCATTGCCTACTTAACCGCCACCAGAGTGACTGATATTCCGGAGCCGAATGTCATTGTTTCAGAGGATGACCATAAAGTCGACAGCACAGAAGAAAGATGGATTCGGTGCATCCTCAAGACACAGTGAATACTCCTTCATACGCTACATATGTTTACTACTCCTGAGAAATAGAGAATGGTCTCGGCGACCATTTACGAGTTGGAACAATGTCAGAAGTGTGGCATTTGATTGATGATATGGGTAATTCAATGGCGCTATATCTATGGTAAGTATCCATGCCTCCGTTCCACAGAACTATCGCAGCGCTACGAGAATCGTAACTCCCAGTACAACAAACACATAACGTTATAGAACGTTATTACAACGTTATGTGAATGCTACTGATATAACATAACATTCACACAACATTGTAATAACGTTGTATAACGTTGTAACAATGTTGTATAACGTTGTAATAACGTTGTATAACGTTATGTGTTTGCTTGGCTCCGATACATCAACATGGATCAGTGCCCGGTTGTTCCGTGGAACGGCACCCAGATCAAACAGGGAGTTTTCCTACCTCCTCTGAGCTGGTGAACTGTATTATCTCGGAACATAAGTTGCCTCCCTTTATCGTTCCCAGGTGCTGGTGGTTGCTCTTCCGGTTGCAGGAATCTTTGTAGAGCATGTATGGAGTTCCGGTTTCCGTTTGGGCTTCGGTGATAGCGTACCACACATCACGGGCCTTAATCGTTTTACGTCCCTTCCCGTCAGCTTCGTGTCTTCGGGAACAATTTTAAATATTCAATGAAGAATGAATTAAATCAAATATGTTCAGATATGCGCTACACAGCCGCATTTTCAAAGGGTTGTTTTGTATGTGGGTTGGGTGTGTGTGGGGGATGCGGATTTGGGTTTAGAGCCGTTTTCAAGGCTCTTTCACATATCACGGCTTGTAAGTTGAGAGCAGGAGGAAACCCGCAACGTCCGTAGAGCTGAATGTTGCAGTAAACCCGCGAGCCCCGGCTGGTACCACAGCCGCATTAAAATATGAACTTAGCTTTTGCGTTAGTTTTGGAATTGATATAAAGTGAATTTATGTACGAATTACAACTAACTCTGTGTACGAACTACAACTCACTTTGTGTACAACTTATCGAACTCTTCCCCCCAGACATCGCCGAGCCCCGGACACTCGTGGGGGCACATCAGGGTCCAGTCGGCATTGCTCTCCACTCGCTTCATGAACAGGTCGGGGATCCACAGGGCGTAGAACAGGTCACGTGCTCGCTGTTCCTCCTTCCCTGTGTTCTTCTTCAGATCCAGGAAATCAAAGATGTCGGCGTGCCACGGTTCCAGGTAGATGGCGAACGCACCTGGTCTCTGGAAGAAAACATTATGATGTAGGGATCGAGTGGTTCTTACATCGTATGTAACACATGGGATACTATGTATGCTACTCTGCTATTAGGTACACGTGGAGTTTCCAGCCTTTTATATCTGTAGGAACGCATTTCTATTGAGACGTGTTGTTCGGTATCCGTAACAGGATCAGAAAGGATCCTAGCAAGACTACTTTCACCTGGAGTACCCTGGTTTATCTTTGAGCATTCACGCAATGACACTGTTGTTGCTGTGAATGGTAGCGCCGCACAGTGTAAAAAAACATGTTTTTCCGCGAAAGTCATATCTGTCCAATCAACGTCGGCAAACGCCGACACACCTCACACAGACCAAAGGACGTAGTTTCACCAATGGTACCATACAGCAGTGGGATCATATCCCCCATGGTTACAAACGATGGTTTCTTAGTAGTCTCAGTAATTTCTGCAAGCACCGAAATTTCGATATGGTACGACGTGCTGACAAAACATGAACATCAATGTTAGTAACACAATTCTCGCCCCGAGATAAAGAAACGTTTTTAGTACGAATTCATGCTCAAGCTCAAGTTTTATATTGCGATTTGTGAACAAAACTTTGAGTTGAGCATGAATTTGTACTCAAAAAGGGTTCGTAATCTCGGAGTCAGATATGGGCAATTCAATTCTTTGGTGTTTCAGTACAGATTTATTGTAATTTAGTAAAAAGTCCAAAGAATTAAACGCAAGTTTAATATCTAATGAGTGAGTGAATTATTGTTTTACGTCACAGGAAGTAGCTGTAAATGACACCTTAGTTAAAACATTATTACACTGAGTAATGATCACTGGGTATGGATGATGCATTCTCTGATATTAATGTGTTTTACCTTGCAGCCACCCTGGTCTGCGTGGCGAGAGGCATTGTTGTAGACCCTTAACATCGGTGTCAGTCCAGTGGCGGTACCGTTAGTCTGTTGATGATCAAGGCACCCTTTCACGAAGCTCTCGTATCCTTTCCGAGACCGTAACCCTGTCGTAAGTGGTCTCGATCGCTATGTTTACGTGAGGGTTGTGGTCTCGTAGTGTATACGAGACCTTAGTTTGTTTTGTTGTATTTTTAATTGGAGTTTAGAGCCGATTTCAATATTCTTTCACTTATATCACGGCTTGTAAGTTTAGGGCAGGAGGAAACCTGCAACATCCGTAGCGCTGAGTGTTACAGTAAACCTGCGAGCACCGGCTGGTATTGACAGGACCAAGAATGATAACTCTACAGACATCGCATCATATCAATATCGCGTCAGAGAGATAACTTTTGCGAACATTGATGCCTGGCACCCGGGGCGGGATTTGAACCTGGAACCTTTGGCTTTGGCTCCGAAGTCCAACGTTCTACAACTGCGCTACCACCCGCCCCACGAGACATTACTCAAAGGATGTCCAAGTTTAACATATATTCTTATATCAAGTACAAAACATGAATAAATAATACCAACATAATACCATCATAATATTTCAAAGTCAGTGTAAAAATTAACAAAATATACTTTAAAACAAATATCTTACCCAACAGAAAATCTGGATTAGGATTATTATTATTATTATTATTATTATTATTATTATTATTATAATGAACAAGGATCATCCATAAACCTCATTAATTTTTATAAGACATCGGTGCCATGTTTATTTCAATTTCAAATTATATATATAATAGTTTAAATATATTCATATTTAACGTATACCCCACAGATGGTAGAACCTGCAGCTCTGACACAGTGCACATTCAATCCGATTCCTCCTGCGTGTCTGGAGATTAGGGCACACTTCTTTAACGTGTTGTATACGCTCTCCATAGAATCTGATTCCATTGACACGAGGTAACAGCTGGAAAACATATTGTCATGGCACTACTAGCTGTAACAAATTATTATATATGACACAACACTAAAGGCCATTATAGACTAGGCGATTGTTATTTTCGCAACAATGTTGCTCATCTCCCGTGTGTTGCTACGACGAAATTGAGATCGCCTTGAATTGGAACACGTTCTATTCCGTATACGGTCGCAAATAATGTATAGCAAAGTGTTGCGGAGACAAATGTTGCCGCAACTTATAGAAACATTGTTGCGGCAATAAAAATCGCCTAGTCTATAATGGCCTTAATGCACCACAGTGAATATGCAATGACACTACTGGAACATAATATGTCAAGACACTACTGGAACATAATATGCAATGACACTACTGGAACATAATATGTCATGACACTAATGGAACACAATATAGCATGACTAACGACACACAATGGAACACAATTATCTCATGACACTACTGGAACAGATTATACAAGACACTACTGGAACACATTATGTCATAATACTAATGGAAAACAATATGTCATGATACTACTGGAACACATATATGCCATTACATTGCTACAACACAATGTGGCATAACACTAATGGAACACAATATAACATTATTAACGACACTACTGGAACACAATATGTCATGACACTAATGGAACACAATATGTCAGGACACTACTAGAACACAATATGTCAGGACACTACTGGAACACAATGGCATGATCAAAGTGTTAACAAGTTGCGAAATCCTATATCTTATTCCAGGTAATTTGAAACATAATGCTATGATATAGCCAGCCGTGTATATCTCGGGGCACCCTTTCACGAAGCTCTTGTATTGCGCTATCAGATCTGTCAGTGACCACTTCGAGAGCGCTGATTGTCTTTTGGTAAATACGTGAGTTTCGTGAGAGTTGGGAGTTCACCTTGCAAGCTGCGGTCTATTGGTTCCAGCGTTGAACAGTGTTGGGGAAGAAAATACGAAGAACTTCTCTGATAAGCATCTGTATGTCTGGAATACAATCAATTAGTACATATATACATATCATTATATGTTTGGAATTTGTATTGTTTAATGGTAGATAGTTTTGTCAATACTATTATTTGGATAAACATATCTTAAACAAAAAGTAAAATTGTATTGCAATACGAAATAAACAAAAATCTATCAGCTACATTTTTTTCCCTTCAAATTCTGACGCGCCTCGATATGATCACTCAAATAATCTTGGAAGCCGCCTCAACAAAATTCAATTGAAAAATTAAACGAACCACAATATCAGTCTCCTGAACAATGTTTATTCCTGACCCAAAAGAAGCGAGAACTTATAATAAATGAAATTCAAAGACTAAGGTGCATGGAATATTAGTTTCAAGATCGGTGAGAGGGAGAGACATTGAACATTTGTGTGAGCAACACAAATAATACGAAACTTATATTTTTTATTTGTGTTTATTTTTATAAATAGTGTGTTAAATATACTTTAATTCACGAAACTATTCTTATAATTTATCCACCTACTTCTATTGCAGCGTAAACGTCGTTTCTATGGATACTAACAGCAACTCGCATCAACATATGTTGTGGGCGCTCAACAACTGCAAATACACAATTTAAATACGATGTAAATTAAAAGATTATAACATTTCGTATTTATATACTGTATACATGTATTTTCTTTCATAGCGTATTCTGAAATAACTATCTGAATGAGCATATGGTTTCAAATTGATAGTAGCGCCAAATTATCATTTCTGTGAAGTCCACGGTTAACCCTTAGTTGTCATGGTTCTGCTTACCTTTACCGCCAATCCTAAATAAATACGACTTCTCCATGGTCTGAAACAAAGATGTTCTAATTAACTAATAGATAGAAAAGTGCTTTTAAAATGTATGGCGTGTCTAAACAAAATAATGACTCTACTACAAGATCCTTAATATGGAGAGAAACAGGCTGTAAAAAAAATATATTATCATTATCATTATTGTTATTATTACTGTTATTATGATTATTATTATTATTATTATTGTTATTATTTATTTATTTATAAAAATTATTATGAGAAAATAACTATTATTATTCTTATTATTAATACTATAATAATCATAACAATAATAATAATCATAATCATAATTAATACAACCTCCAGAATTGATTTTTTAAAATTACTCTAAAACAAAACTAACCTTATACCCGAAGTAACTATAGGTGAAATCATTTTCGTGCATAATAGCAGCATTCAGCTTCTGTAGAAAAAGGGATAAACTACAATAAACATTAATATTAATGTTTGCGTCTGGCCATAATAATATTTAAAACAATACAATTTACGTAACGCACACAAATCAACGTTAATTCATATCTTACGTCTCGGTTGTTCATAACGATCGTATGGACATCAGATGAAATGACGGGCGACCTCTGTCCGGTTTTGTGATCCAAACATGAATAAAGATCATCCATTACATCTGAAACGTTATAATGATAATGATGATGATGATACTAATAATAATGCATTATTAATAATAATATTAATGATAACATTAGCTAGTACTATTCTTTGGACTCCATTATTACGATAATATTTTCCACATAATGCATAATAATGATGATGATGATGATTATTATGATGATTATGATAATAATAATAATATTGTTATAGTATTACTATAATAATAATAATAATAATAATAATAATAATAGATAGATAGATAGTATTAGTCTTATTTGATTCCATTATTACGACAATAATTTCCCACATACTGTATATAATAATAAGATTTTATGTAATACAATAGATATCACTAGACATATCAAATTAAACTGTAAAATTGTATTCAGAGTCTTGCGCTACTACTATATTTATCAGCATTATTCGCTACAAACCACTGAAGCATTCCTTAGTTTCCTTATGTAGATGGGATGTCGTAATTCTGGACGCTAATTGGGCGTAATCGGGATGTCTGGTTGTCATGGCAGCGGCGGTTTCCGCTATCAATGTATCCACTTCCGCTGTCGTGACGCCTGCGTACAGACCTTTGCTAACTTTGACAGTAAGCGCAGCCTGGTGTGGTAACAAAACAAAACAGGAAATTATAATATGGGATGATGGCACAATATTGTAATAGAATTTGTAAAAAAAATAAAATTAAAATAAATTAAATTAAATTAAAATACAATAAATAAAAGTTTGTATGCACAGCATGAGGGAAATATTATGGTCAAAATATTCCAATCATTTTTTTCATACGCTACTGCGTCTGTGTTATTGCCTGGACCTGTGTTTTAGACGATGTATGAAAACCGACGGTCCCAAGAGTTTTAAACAGTGGGGTTCCCATAGCTTACATCCATATATTACAACGCTCGCGTTGCCAATCACAAGAACAAAACTATTACGATGTCATCCTCGCCCTTAAATATTTGCAGTATGAAATCGTGGTAAAAAAAAATCCACAAAACAAATCATAATCTCGGGACGTCGATAATCAATCATCGTCATATCAATACATTGTCATACCTATGCCTAACGTTATACATAAAAAATACTACCATAAAAAAAATAAGGGAACGTATGATTATGATACTTGTTAAAGTTCAAAGAGAAGCTACTTATAAATACCACCGTTACGCAACGTGCAAACACGTGCAGTATAGTATTGCCCATATATTTTCTTGAATGTATGTTAAATTTCATTACAATTACGTGACTTAGTTTTGAGATATAGTGGACCACTTTATGTGTCAGCATTTAAAAGTAATATAAATATATCAATATTATCGTTCCCTTAAATTTTGCCGGTAGTATATATTCCGCGGATCGATAAACAGGACCCGTATTTATTTACACGCTGTATAACGAGATACGAATGGGTCAGAGGTACAATGATATGGGTAATTCCAATTTATAAATAATAAGGGATACAATATGTAAATTAGCATTAGTAAGCCTAATCCAAATTATGTGACGTGCGTAACCATTACTTCAACATTATTGCAGCGACATAAGTAATTCCAATTTTAAGAAATGTAACATATACAATTAGATAAAAATTAAATTTTATGGAATGTAACATAGACATGAAATGAGCAATTCCAATTTTAAGGAATGTCAATGCTCTTTTCCAATATTTAACAATGTTTGTCATTTTATATACGTATATTGTCATTCACCTTTGGCCTAGTCATCATGATACAATAGAAATGTCTGTATAGCAAGTCATGTGATAAATACATCAGCAATAATGGGTAAGACGTTGACCGTAATTATGTTGGATAGTTATTGAATTCTACATGGGTTGTCTAGTTCATAAGATAACTATTTATTTGCTATGGTTGTTTGCCCCTGGTAATTATTTAACCTACAGCACGGTATATAGGTTAGATATCTATGTTTTCAACGAATACATACTTTTGATAATAATGGATGACATTCACCCCTAAACTATTTGCTATTACTTGTTATGTTGTACTGATAAAAAGACTGTGTTCTTAAAAGCATACAATCACAGATGAAGTTGTCGTTTTGGGCCGAATTGGAGTTTAAAATGCAAAGTACATGCATTTAGCATACATATTATTGCTTTTGTACCTCTGTAGGAGATGTAAAATTCTATTGCATTTCCGGTAAAATACCCGGATAATCAGTTGGTAATGTACTGTAATATCTCAATTTTCTATAGGCTAATAAACTAAGGGGGATAACTCTAATAATTGAACATGGTCAAAATATCCTGTTATGACTACTGGTACCAATAAAGATACCTAACTATACATACTTAAACATTATAAAATAAGAAACTATTGAAAACCAGTGGGATATGGGGATATGTAGCTGGTTACCCAATATACTTGTGTAGACATATCAAATGTACATACTTTCATGTAAAAATACGTTTGACCATTAAATATGTAAACAAACCCGTGATTGTCTGCCTTTAATATTATTTATCATTCGTAAATAAATTAAGTGTTTGTATTATACATTGTGTCCCTGCAGTGACGTAATTCCAATCAAGTAAATTAAATAAAAAGTGAGATGCATACGTCTTTTGAATGTCATCGAGGAGCATTACTATATTTTGTTTATCATAATAATAATAATAATGTATCATATCCACTTCATGGATGATTACAGCGCTTCGTTTTTACCCCGGTTTAATTAATGAATCAGTGTACATGTGCACTCAGTTTGCTTTCTCAATTTCCTGAGGAGGATACGGCACAATACTTACCACGTCAATAAACTCATGATTCAGCCCTTTCCACACATGTGATATCCTCTTTTGTATTTTGTCAACAACCAGGATCTGACGACATCCGTCTAAAACAATCCCATTGAAGGAAAACATTTCGGTATTATTTTGCAATTGAAATGCGTAGACCTTTCACATGAGATATTCGCCGATCTATATACTACTATGAGTATATTAAAAGAATTACCCGTACAGTGTTTGTTAGTTAAATTTGGTTAAACAACCCCGTTGATAAATATGATTAATACTAATATGTTACGCTACGTATTTACAATGTAATTGGTGTAATTAATACGATAAAAGAAATATACTAAGCACACAAAATAAAGGAACCCTATTCAGGAACATGACTGATATGGGGATGGCTGCAGTGTAATGGTATGGGGTGGGATTACACACAATCTGAGGTTATCATCCACGGCAACTTTAGACGTAAGCGATACGTTGATGAAATCTAAAGGTCAGTTATTGTTCCCCTGGATCGCAGCAAAGGATGAAATTTTGTATTTCAAGATGGCAATGCTCATCCCCCAAAGGCGCGCGTTGAAGTTAACTTAATGACTCAATTAACTCGGTAATTTAAGAATGTCTTAGTCAGAAAAGATCTATTCAACACTGACATAATCAGAAAACCAGTTAGGCAAATTCTTAGAACTTACGAACTTCTTAGGACTTACGAAGTTTCGAGAATACGGCCCAAGGAACGCATTACCTTACTCACTTGGACTGTAAAATCACCAATCTCTCGGCTATTGGCCATTTGTGGGATGTTTTGGGAAGGATAGGTCGCTCACAGCAGCCTGCGCCAGCCAATATCAATGACCTGTGTATTGCTCTACAAGAGGAATGGCGGCACATCCCAAGGGCGACAATCAGATGTTGTGCATGCAGTGCTACACGTGGTGGACACAACCGATGTTGACTCTGACCACTGTTTACTAAAGTATTAAGCTTTCAATAAAGCGACCTCCCAACATTACAATCAGGGTTCCTTTAATTTGTGTGCTTAGTACATGAAGAGTACAAAGGCCGGTGTATCCGTACAATCGTTAAAATCATATAGTTTCCTTTTCAAGAAATTGGCCAACAAATTAAATGCATTGAATACACGATGTAATGAACACATATTTTATTAGTATGCATTGCTTGCACATTATGATACTCAAAGGAATATATTAAATGAAAAATACATGAATTAAAATCAAAAGATATATTAAAATTATAACATATGAAACATACCTCGTTTTACCACGTACATTGTAGCAGCAAGTTTAGGGAAAACTACGTGAAAATGTGCTATATTTATACCTATACATACACTTATATTTTAGGTCAGGTGATCAAAGTTTACATCGGGACGTTAATTTTTATGGCGCGGTCATATATAGAAAGTATTTGTCGCTCAGGCGTTTGGATGTCGATGAATTGATGTTATCCACTTCAGTGGTTAGAATGCGTCATGCTTGAGTGAGTGAGAGAGAGCGAGAGAGAGAGAGAGAGAGAGAGAGAGAGAGAGAGAGAGGGGGGCAGAGAGAGAGAGACAGGGAAAGACAGACAACAGGCAGAGAGAGAGAGAGTGACACAGAGAAAGCCAGACACCAGGCAGAGAGAGAGAGA
>JAUTBT010061044.1:0-14751 GCA_032361225.1 Lepetodrilus schrolli | reverse complement strand
TACATATGCATGCAAGCCATGATGTGAGTGAAAAAATCTTGAAAGTGGCTTTAAACCCCAAATCAACCAACCAACCTACAGGGCAAGTAGTTTCATCTCCGACAGGACACTCGTCACGTATGGGTGAAAGATTCCCGCTGTGACATAAAACAATAATTCACTCACTCACCCGACAGGACACAGGGACAGCTGCCTCAAAAAGTTGATGTAGAGCCCTGATCTTCTTTCTTTAGGGTGTTCGTGAATACAGCACACCGATTGGACTGGATGACTCTATTGAGATTGACCTAGTTATCACTGGATCTGTGGCTGTGTCTAGAGAAGGTGAGTACAACAAATGCTGGAGTGTTCTCAACGATTAAACTGGCTCTCACTTTGTACAAATATTGTGATCTTTTCATGATCGTTTATAGGTGAAGCATTCCAGTGGAGTAAAGCACTGTGATCATGTCAATGCCATGAAGCAATTTAACTTTCTCCCTCACATGGAAACCAGTGTTATCAGTTTCATCAGTTTCCACCCATCAAGTTCCCATAGCAACATTGTGGAGTAAAAGGAGTGTGATCTTGTGAATACCATGAAGCAATTTAACACTTTCTCCTTTGCATGAACATTTTCCTAATCCTGTGAAAAGTTTTTTGTTTTGTTTCCGATGACGTGAAATGTTCTTTTTTGAAACACATTTTGTCGTGGGTGAAAGATTTCCGCAGCGACGTAAAATTTCCATAATCACCCAATCACATATATTCATCACTTCCCCACACCCAACAGGTTATCGTCTCGGGAAAGGCGAGGGTTTCGCCGACCTGGAGTTTGCAATGATGAAGACGATGGGCGCGGTGAACGACAAGACCATCGTGGTATCGACCGTCCACGACCACCAGGTGATCGACATCCCCGAGCGGCTGATGGAGAGCCACGACCTGACAGTGGACTACATCGTGACGCCCACCGAGATCATCAAGACCAACTGCAGCAAGGCCAAGCCCACCGGCATTATCTGGACCAAGCTGGACCGTGACAAGCTGAACAGGATCCCAGTGCTGAAGCTACTCAGGAAGAAGCAACGTGACCTGGGAGTCGACGTCAGGCTCAGGGTGAGGCTTTTTTTATTTGTTATCTCGTATTTTTAGATTGGCAATGTCTTGGATGAGTCGGATTTGTGTGTATTTATTGTGTTTATGTGTAGATTATCAAATTATATTTAAATTATTACACAGAAAATTGCACAGAAAGCCTATGTATTTCGCTCTTTCTTCAAGTAAAATGCTTTGTAGAAGGTAAAAAAAAAAAAGAGAAAAATTCAAGTAATTTTGTCTTGATGGTGATTTGTTAATTCCCAAATAAGCGAGCCTATTTAATCTTGTGAATTAATTGCTATTGTATTTATAGAAGCCGTCATAAAATAACCTGTGTTTACCAATAGATCTGAGAAATGGTACTGCATGCATGTGATGGGGATTGAGATGACAGCATAATTGGTCAAATTCCCAATTCTTGGTCATCTCGGGTATTTTTGAGCTGCATTTCACTTGTTGGTTACAGGGCCAAGAGGAGGACGACGGTGAAGACTACATCAACGACGAGCCAGAGGAGGAGAGGAACGAGAATGACGAGAACGCCAACCGACGGCGGGGGCCTCCCAGGCGCCGCTACAGGAACAGCTACGGCCGGCGTCGACCCCGTCGGCGTAGCGAGGAAGCCCACAACTCTGACTCGGAGGACCAGCCAGAGGACGGCGAGGGAGAGGACCACGAGCAGGGCGACCGTCGTCGACCCCGCAACCCCGGCCGCAGGGGCCGCGTCAACCGGAGGTCCCACGACCCGTCCATCTACGTGGGAGGCCTACCCCGCTCACTACGGGTGAGCGAGTTCAAGGAGAAGATCCATGACCGCAGCGTGCAGCCGCTGAGGGTGGTGTGGCACGGCGGCAGCGGCCACGCCTTCCTGCAGTTTGCCAACCTCGACGTGGCAGAGGAGGCCATCCAGGCCCTCAGGGACCTGGATCTGGGCGGGCGCCAAATCAAGGTGGAGCTCGCGCGCAGCAATCGCGGCGACGACATCAAGCATGATGAAGACGTAGAGGTTGCCGACGGTGGCAGCGATTAGTTGGCTGCTGTAGTGTAAAGACATGTCCACCCCTGTTGTTAATCGATACAAAGTTTTTTAAATGTTTGGGCAGGCGGCCCACCCCTACCTTTTTCTTTTATCTTTGTTGAAAAGTTAGGATGAAAGAGAGATTCGGCCCTCTTGGGTCGAGTATTTGTATCGAAAATGAAAACTTACATTGAAGGCTAAATTTCTTGTGGTCTTTTTTCTCTCTCTCAAAGACAGCCAGTACTTTTTTCGTTTCCATTCAGATTGTTGATGGGAGTATAGATCTACTCGGAGATTGAACAAAAATGTTTTCCCCAGGGGACATGCTCTACGACTCAAAATGTGGTGATAGGTCTATTTTCTTCATTGTAACTAAACTGTACAGATATAATGTAGATAGCGACAAGTGTTTCATTCTATGTCAGTCATAAACAGGGTTCGAGATAAATGTTTGATAATCCTGTAAATACTGCTACAGAATATCCGATTATAATTCAAAATTCTCCTTATAAGATCCTGCTAATAAAGGGTTTACATGTCAAATGTACTCTTTTCCTCTAGCAGATAGTTTCCAATTTGTCCTTGACACTGTTTCTGGGTTTGGCCTATTTTTACATGTTATTTGCATATCATATGTTATGAAGTACTTTGTTTAATGATGTTTCATTTTAGACGTTGCATATTATATATTCACCACTGATTGTATGAACTCAGGTAGGAGTTTAATCATAGGCTTCTCGTTAGATGCAGGCAATGCTGTTAACGAAGTGTCATTGCATAATCTGTTCACATGCAAGTTTGTGTGTCGTAAAGTTGGGTTTGTTCATTGCGAAGTCGCTTTCCATTAGCAGTGGCATCAGCAGATAGGTGAAAACTAGCTGTTTTCTTATTGCCCTTATTTGCCTCTGCTAAAGTGCCAAATGATTTTGTTTGTTTGCACATCATAGGTCAGTTTTCTGGGTATTAATTGCATACTTGGCATGATATTTAATTGTATTTATTTGTGATTTTTCTTCAAATCTGTCCATCCCAAGATATTCAGTCATGGTCACATAATTTATGAATCCTAGTCGGAATACATTTCCTCAAAGATTGGGGAGATTGTTAAAACTTACCTGTCTCGCTAAAGTACCTTGTTTGAACAGGGATTTGAATAGAAATAGGTCTCAAGTAAAGTTCATAATCTCTAGATGTCGCAAAATGTGACCCAATTTTAGCAAGTGCAATCTAACTATGTTTGTGTAAAATAGGTCGGATTTAACCATAAAATATTAATGATACTAAAATGTTAGTGACCCACATTTCGGTCATTTTTTTCGTTTTCTTTTTTAATAATCATATGGGTGAAAGATTCACGCTGTGACGTATACCAATAATTTACTCATTTCTGTAGGTATCTACTGTGAAGTATATCATATAAATCAAGAAGGTATACCCATATGTCTATCCATTCAAGATTACAATTATATTGCTAACATGGTGTCTCCTAATTACTAAATGTAAGCTGCGTATCCATTGGTTTCATTATGACCAAATAATTTTCTCAGCAATGCACACGCTGATATTTATCCATTTCAGACTGTTTGTCAATGTGGGTTTTTTTCATGCTATGCAGAAATCCCTGTTGGGACTAGATGCACATTGTAATTTTATTTTAGTTCAAAAGCAGCCTCGATATTAATGCACATTTCTTGAACAAAGTTTCAAATATATCAGTATTACAAAGCAACAAACTTGCCTCAGATTATCTGAAATATTTTGGGATGTGAACATTTTCTTTTAAAAGCAACTTCATGGGTACTAGTATACATTTTGAGATCTGAGATTATTTTGTCCTTTGTAAGTAGCATTGTGATTCAATTCTTGTATGGAATTCTCTCATAGTTTTGTCTTTAATAATCTGAACCAAAGCCCATTGAATGGTGCTGAATGTTTAAGTGTGATGTGTGAATGTGAAGTTACCATTGTGTTATAATAACATGTTATAATATGCAATAAAACTTACTTTAACATTTCATTAATGTTTGGAGTTTCCGTGGTATGTTTCTTGTAATGAAAGCTTCTAAAAGACCCTATGTGTATGCGAGAAGTATTCAAGATTTAATCATTAGATTTGTTGTCATGTGTTAAATGTTTGTGCACCTGTTCGTTAATAGTGAACTTTATTGGGTTGTTAGTAAATTGTTTTTGTAGAAGTACCCAGTTAATTTTCTAACCAGATCAACATACACATTACAAGAATGATTATTCTCAGAGAAGAGGTTTTGTTGCAGTTTGTCATTACTGTTAGTTGTATATACAAAAAATGAAATGCATTTCAATTGAATGTTTTAGCAATGTAGCAATAAGTGTGTTCATAAAAGACTAATTTCGTTGATATTATAATTTACACAATAAATGTAGAATTCCATTGACTTACAACGTTGCTGTTATTTTACCCTAACCCTCATTGCTTCATACGTCTTTTGTAACGAGGAAAATATTTACAATAATCACATATCGTTCACACGAAATGCCTTGACATCACATGGGACATTAATGTTGATAGGAAATCGACTGGTGTCTACTAAAATGTAATTCCTTACTACATTTCAGCTTTGGTTTGCATAAATTATACAGACGTTTAGTATTGTTGGTTACTATGACCTAATTAACTAAAATTGAATACAATAGTTTTACAGAAGGAAGAAAATATTCCAAATTCTTTGAAATTTGAAAATTTTATGTCTAACATCAACTTAATACTGCATTTTCCCATTGATGTTACTAGTATTTGGAATTAAGCCATTGATATGTGTGTTTGAACTTCTTTGACCTTTGAATAATTGTTCATCTGTATTATCATTATTGGTTTGGTTATTTTTTATTTTTTTGGAACAGATTGGATTGTTATGTATTTCTGGATTCATGTTGGATAACGGTGTTTGGGAACAGACATTATTTCACTTTTGCATTTTAGGTAATTGGTATTTACTTCTCAACAGTTGGTCTTCAATTGCATTCAGATTCATTTTAAAAAAATCGATCTCCAAAACAACTGGTCACAAGTTTCAGTGAACAATGTGTGTAAACTTGAACAAGTCTTCCGGTGTATAGGGTAGAGTTTGTCTTGTACAACATGAACTGTCGTATGTTGGGAACATTTCAAAGTGAAAATTAGAATATTCCTATAATGCTGCATGGCTTTATCTACTTAAATGCATTTCATTCTACAATAAGCCACATCAGGAAACAAAGGTTAAATTGTCTTAGGATTTGTTGATCTGTTGCTATATGGTCTTGCTTTTGGGTGAAATATTCCTGCTGTGACGTAAAGCACTAATTCGTTCATACCATATGGTAAATGATACCTAATTTTAAGCATATTTTCTTTGAATGTCATATGCTTTATACTTTTATAGATCAACATATTGCAGTACGTGAAAACTAATTTGTATTTGTAAGCAATTCTTCACAACCTATGAGCTTCTATTAAGTTTTGGGGCGTCATTATTTAACCAATAGGATATTAAGTTATTACGCACAAAGCATGCTGCTGTAATTTACTGTTTCATTCGTATTCATTTAGTAAATATTGTAAACTGACAAATTAGACTGGCATTATTTGGGAAAATAGTTTGATGTTTGTGTCAATTAATGACCTCGGATCAATGATGTTTTCACAAATTTGGCACATCTGTTCTTGGTGTATGGTATATTATGTTTGGTTAAAATCTAGCAACTGGTTTATATTCTGATGATAAACATTAACACCTGATTCGTATCTAATGTTTGTCATTGAAGTAGAAGCTTTTACAATTCTAGCTGAAACCTCAATATTTGACAACGTTTTGAGATAATATTTATATTCTATTCTCAAGATAGCATTTGATTCCACTATTCCAATTCACAGCATACAAGAAGTCTTGTATATTAAAACTAATTTAATAGTTGCACAAATAGCATGTAAATAAATCGATTCTTTTCTAAGCTTAAGAAATGTCATGTTATGAAATAAGCAATAATTTCACTTGTTCCCAGACAGTAAAGACGTTTAAACTGGTAAATAAACTTCATATCTACATTCCTCACTCAAATTTGCAAAAATATACATATTGATTAACCCTTGCTTTTGGCAATTCTTTGGCAATTGTAAGTACTTCATTGGATCTTTTGACTTTCGTACATGTTTTGAATTGAATAGAACCTAAGTAACCTGGAAAGTAACGGAAAAGCTCACATTTGAAACGTGCAAAACTTCTGAATTTTTGCTTTAATATTTTTCATAATTGAAACATATTTTGCTTGCCCATTTGCTGAGTGAATTAATTAGTATTGAATTCTTGGCTATTCATCTAATGTCACTTTAATCCGTTCTAAAAATCTGTGCAACCACTGGTGAATTTCACTTGTACATGTAATTGAAATTATGTTAATGTATTGTTTTCTTCCATTTTCATTAACAAGGAATACACCTCTTGTGTGATAGTGATATGTTATGACTTCCAATTTAATGAGAACACTGACATTTCGGTATTGCCATATGCAAACTTAAAATTTTTCTTATTTTTCTCGTCTCTAACAAATGTGCTTTTGCCCTGTATCTTGATACTTAGTGTCTACGATACCTATCTGAACTATATGGTGAAATACTACTCTTTAGTCCATGATACAAGAATGTACTTCAGTGCCTCGTATTTAACCCTCTCCCTGCTGGATTAGGCACAGGCACGGCTGTTTAGGGCATTTCTGGTTGTCCACAGCATGGAGAGAGTTAAATAATATTTTCATGAATTTGTTTTGAATGTTGAAATTTTATAATGAAAAATGAAAGTTTGTCAGTGTTAAATTTAAGGGATTGCCTAATTGCTGGCAACCTGTTTTGTTGGGCAACTGGAAATGATTTCCTCCCCCCCCCCCCCCCCCCCCCCTCAAGATAATCTATTCAAAAAGCTTTTCATGCATTATCTGGACACAAAAACATCAAACAGGTATCCAGATAGATAGATATGTTTGATACTTCTTTCATATTCTTAAAATATGTGTTGTAGCTTTCGGATGAAAATAACATTGCAAATTGCTTGGATGGAAAGTAACATACATCGAGTGTAAATAATTATGAAAAGCCTTTTGAATAGACAAATTGCAATAAACTGCATGCACATGGAGATTGTGTATAGGCTTTGTAAATTGGTGCAATGTGTACAAGTTAATCGTGAGATGTAAGCCAATATTTCGCCATTCAGGAATGGAAATAAATAACACTACACAGGCTTATAGGGAGAGAATGGTGCAAGTTGCAATCATTTGTAAGCAATACTGTGTCAATTAGATGATTTCTAATGTAATTGAATGTTATCTTATTTATATTTGATATCATTTGTGAATAAAGTTCCTTATTTTAAATTATCCACACTGTGTTGTATAATCTATCAATTATGTGCTTGAAATTAATCGTATTGTATGCTAACCTCAAAAAAAGTTATTTCACTGACTATGTATGTTCCGTGACCTGATTTCTTTCCTACTAGGTCTCAGACTATCTGAAAGCCTTGCCATTTAGTCCCAAAGTTGGTAATCAAACTTCCATTAGGTCCATTGACTGTCATGCTTGGTTCATCGGTGCCAGACCATGTTTGCAGTATACTGTGACATTGAAACATCGAGTATCCCCGGCAAATGTTTAGTTTTGATTTGAGCCCTGGCTGCATAATACAAGATGCTAAGCAATGGTACTTGTTGTTCCCCTGTTTGGCACTTGACATAAAAGGGATAAAGCAAGGACTGGTTGGTTGTGTTGTGAGTGGGTTATCCATGCTCCAACTGCAGCACCAGCCAGATCTAGTACAAACAGGGCATGCACACACAAAACATGCAAGCCATGATACGAGTGAAATAATCTTGAAAAGTGCTCTAAACTTCAATACAACCAACCAAACTTCACTATAACGTGTAGTGAGGCACATCTATTGGTGGAGAAATGTCATTGTATTGTAATGCAATATCTGTTTGCAATGTACAATTATCCTTTGTTTATTATGTACCAACTGTCATCTGTTTTCTGCAGGTTCCAATCCTACTCTAAACAGACAGCTTCTTTCGTGATATAAGTGAAAGAATCTTGAAAGTGATTTAAAACCCCAATAAAAAAAAAATCTAAATTAAATAAAAAATATCATTGAAAAGCTGTAGAGAGTTTCACAAAAACCTAAACTCTATATCACAAGTAGATCAGACATTTCCAATGTCTACATCATAATGACAAGCCAAGCAATAATTTTATACATGCCTAATATTAATCAATTGAAAACAAACTAGTTTTGTATCTTTACAAGTCTTAGATTTAATGATATACAATGTGTGCTCCGTAGGTATTCTGGTGGGTTGGTTTCTTTACATGGCTTAATTAACATCACAACGACAGGCATTCCATAACAAAAATAAATCTATGTTATAATATATACCGTAATACACTTACAGTGCAGTTCTGAAAATTAAATACATGTATATACATACTGAACAATTCGGGGGGAAATTAACTTAAAATAATTTGTTTAAATAATAGTAGTTAATATTTTATGTCGAATGTAAGGCCATATTTAGTTGATTCCCTGGTTTACAGATTTTTCTGTGATCATTTTGGCTTGGGCAGTCGAAAATATAAATAAATATACTTTGATATTTTGGCCAGTCAGTTGGGTCCAATATAAAAGTAAAAATAATTATATGAATGGTTGGTTGACAGAAAATAAATATAATTGAGCTATATAATTGTCAATAATTGTTATGAACAATATGTTGTAATTGTTATAAATTAAACTTTATTTTTTTATATATTTACCAGTAAGTAATCAAATTGGATTCAACTTTGTCCATCATTGCCTGCCAGTTTTGTTCAATGATGGGTTATACGACCTTTTCCTTCACCATTTATTATTATAATTTTCAAAAGACTGTCGGCGTAATATAATAAAAATAATTATTTTTATTTTCCAAAATTGAAAAGAATTTGGTCGGCAGATCTGTAAACCAGGAAATCAAATAACTGTGGCTTAATGTGTAATGTAGATTACAATTATTTAAATAGTCCATGACAAAACTAAAAAACTTAATTTTTGTAAAATCCCAACAACTCCACCCAGCCCCGGAGATTACGAAGCTTTTTGAGTATGAATTTTTGCTCAAGCTCAAATTTTGTATGGGGATTTGTGAAGAAAACTTTCGAGTTGAGCATTAAATCGTACTCAAAATAAGTTTGTAATCTTGGGGCCCAGGTTGCATTCTTTTAGGTCAATGGATGTACCCTGATTTTAAGTCAAGTTGCATATAATCAGCTTTATGATACTCGTACTTAATTCCTGAGAACTCTCTTTATGAGTACGCGACTTCCTGGTGATTTTATTACTGGACTAACACTAGTCATTATTCAACACTACACTGTCAACATTTTACTTAAAATAACAAAGCACTTAAAACCCAGGTAATACCGGTAGGTTACACAATATAGAACTGTGTTGTCTTGACCTTCACATCCAAATTTCAATGTAAAAGTAGGTGAAATATTGAAATAGTGGTAATGAAGCAGACATGAAGTGAAAATAATGAATATTTCCTAGAAATAATTTGCTTTTTTCTGATCTCGGATGTATCCTGCTTTGCAGAAGCAACACTCGGGCATCACATATCCCCCTCCATATAATTATTTCATTCATACTAGTTTCTTTCCTCTAAGCTTATTAACCCTCTCCATGCTGAAGGCAACCAAAGATGACCTAAAGGGCTGTACCTGTGCCTAATCCAGCGGGGAGAGGGTTAATAAACTTGATGGAATTAAAAAAAGTAACTAAAATACACTGAATATTTATATAAAAATAAAAATACATGTGGCGACCTAGTTTCGATAAATTAATTAAAATTCAAAGACTAAATTGAAAATTGAGTTAAATCACAAAACAAATGTTCAACCTACTGCATGTAGGTTGAATGAAGAATGGCACAGTTATCTCATATTTATTAAATTTGCCCTATGTTCAGCTAATGCTTTATTGTTGCCTATACAGCAACCTCTTGGTAGAATGCACCTCTGTGCACAGCGGAATTGGATAGGCTTGGATCACTTTAAAAATAATGTTTGTAATTAACAAGAAGCCCAAAAATAGCAAGCACTGAAGTAAGAAAACATGGCAAAGCGTAATATCACAATAATATGCCACCATACATTTTTATTTTTTTTGTTTAAACTTTTATATTAACTATCAAAAAACGAATTGCAGTATTTTCTGGGATCATGAAATGATACTTATCGACTATACTTGTTATGATTTCTGAATTTAATATGTTATGCTTTCTGAGTTGAATAGTCTCCTAAATTCCAATATGTTTTGATTACTTATTGTAAAATATATATAATATAAATAATATTCTACTGGTGTTGTATGACATAGTTTTACACAGTTCACTATCAGAAATTAATGTCAAATGTTCCAATATTGGTCTACTTTTTAAAAATAATTTCTATGTATTGTATTGAATAGGATAGGCAATATTACTTCATATAATGGTATATTATAATATGTGTACAAGTTGATTGTCTCTTCCTTTGAAGAATGGATTTCAGAACGAGGAAATTACAACATTGAGATATAACTGTCATCAATGGAAGTAGATTTCAGCCATTTCAGAGACATTGTCACATA
The DNA here is from genome assembly GCA_032361225.1 of Lepetodrilus schrolli. Taxonomy (NCBI): domain Eukaryota; kingdom Metazoa; phylum Mollusca; class Gastropoda; order Lepetellida; family Lepetodrilidae; genus Lepetodrilus; species Lepetodrilus schrolli. Next base: position 3,978 of record JAUTBT010061044.1, on the reverse strand, counting down.
ATATATTGTATATAGTGGGAAGAGAACCTGGAGCAATTGTATGCAATGGTAAAATCTCCCGAGCCGAACATGAACTAAGGGAGGTAACTGTTCAGTATGCAAACAAAAATTGTCACCCTGTCAACAATACATGTCATTAGCATACGATACTATACATTATATTAAATCTGATCTTTTTTCTTTCGTTTGTTTTTTAAAGATTGTGCTTTTCTATTACTTTAGTGTTAAAAATTCTCATTCACAATTTACTATTCTTTAAGATTGAAATGGTATATGACATTTAGTAAAAATTATCAAAATTTCTTACACACTGTACTTATTAGTGTACTAAAGGCAGTGCATTTGTATAGTGGAAATGAACACAAAACAATTCAAATTTAACAATTACCGTATATATGTGAACATAATTTAATCTATTATTTTAATTTTCTTTGACAAACTCTATATACAAGCATTATACTTATTTTTATAAATACATAATGTTAAGATATGCCCTAAATATTATTCATATATTGCCCTAAGTATTATTCATATACTGCCCTAAATATTATTCATATATATAGAGATTAAAGATTTAGTGAGAGAAAAAAAGGTTTGGGGAAACAGTTAAATACATAAATACAAACGATAACAAAAGTAAATGATTCATGTATACATAGAATGGAATTGAGCACAACAATTAAATAGCACTTGTGTTTTCAAAGTGCAAATGGAATGTAAAGAAATTGAAGCAAATAAAATGTTCATCAGTCTATGAAATAAAATAACGAAGTGAAAGAGGTGTATCAGTAGACAAATAGTTTTCAAAAGAGAAAAAATCCCCACAATGCATTTGGGAACTATCACAATTTCACTGATCATCAAAATGACATGTACTGGCTAAGCATTAACCTTTTCCTTGCTGGTGCCAACCATAAATGCCCTATTGAATATTGATTTGTGGTTAGTTCTGCAGGGATAATATCACGGATATGATACAAAAACATTCAAACTGAAAATGTTACATCATACCAAAGTAATTTTCACATTAGAAAATTCAATACATCTCCATATCGATTTTCATTTGCAAACACAATGCATCCATTCTTGATTACACATAGAGATAATTTAATATTGGATACTTTGTGGAATATTAGATTTTGCATTGAAAATTAGCATTGAATAAAACTAATATTATTTCGAAATGCAATTTTTTTCTAATAAACGATTTTGGGGGGCTTATCCCATAAATGTCATGAAGACTAAGTATTTTAGTTTACCAGTTTTTCAGAACTATCCAAAGAAATTCATCCCTTACAAACAATCTTTCAAGATCTCGAAATATGAAATAAAGCTAAATAGCGAAATGTATTTCTATATTGCAAATTTTATGGAATCTCAGCTGGGAAAAAATATATATATACCATTGTTGTAGTATATCTTGACTTTCACCTCTGACCTGTGAGTTGGCCTTTTAGCATCTTTGGGACACAAAATTCTTAAATTTTGCTAGTGTTTCTTCATATTTTCCTCAAAGATGCCTCACATTAAAAGCACTGCATCAGCTAGCCTAGCTATAGTCCAATCAACATCCTAATCTTGGATAATATACCTGTAATTCCATGTAAACAAGCAATTTCCATTGCGATTGGACACATGCAACTCATAAAAATCCTCATTTCACTGATATCTTTATCCCAGTCCTTCCTTGTGTATTTAGCCTAATAAATCAGTGATGTATTTCCACCAATGTGCTATACTTGTTGGTCTGTTTTGATCTGACTGTTTGTTTTAGGTGCATGTATAGAAGGCTATCTATGATGAACCTTAATAACCCATTGTGCATTTGGGTTCACTCGGAGCAGATCAAGCATTCGTGTCTTTGGGTCCAGACAGCGTTCACCTGAAAAACATGAAGTATATATAAATTATTAACCTTGTGTCTTAAGATATCGTCTATATCCTGCATTTAGGGATACCTTTTTTTTTAATTAGACAAGCTTCAGCGAGTAATACATATAGATTATCCCTAAATGCAGGATATAGACGTTATCTAAAGACACAAGGTTAATAATCTCTTTATCATCTAATGTTAAGATTAAATAGTTCTCTTAAGTAGAAAATGTCAAAGTGTGAATCAATATTTTTAAGTTACGCATATGAATACAAACATGTCAGTAAATTGTAAACCGCTTCACTCATTGATATATGCACCAATGGAAAAGAAACAACTTTAAGAACAATTCTTATTACAAATTGCAAACATATATTAAATGCCGTCGATTAGCACATCTAGTTTCCGATCGTAATTGTCATCTTGTTTACTATTTCCATATACATGTAGTAGCATCTATAAATAGTAGTATGATGTCAGACGTCATGATGTCACACACAGTTAGAGCTCCCTAATTTGCATAGTTATTAGTCAGGCAAAGTAGCATGATACACAACATATCTGTTTGTAAACTTACTTGAATTGCATTCTTAATACTGGTTATTTCAAGGTAATTTTGTCAAATTTTAATAAATACTATGTTATTTGACATGTTTGCACATAACATGGCAAAATTAGGAATATTTTTAGAAAAGAAATTGGCAAAAACAGTGTAAATAATGTCCATATTCAACATTCCATTACATGATAAAATACATATATCAGTAAGTACCACAATAACATCATTTGATGTCTTGTGTGACAAGGATCTAATGGTCAGGCATATCTTGCTTCACTGTTTGGACTTTGCAACTCACCGTGTCTAATTTTATTCTTTGCCTAATCTAAAACATTTATTTACTTTGGTTCCTGGGCACCTTATTTATCCTTTTTAAAGGAGATTCAATATTGAGAAAAGTTATAATTATACATTGTCTTATCATTATCGTCTATTTATCAATGTTCTCTCCATTTATATTTTGCGCTAACATTTTTGCATGGTTTTTCATGCTTGTTTTATAGTCTTGCATGTCTAATTAGTAATTATATTGTGATCTAATATTATGGGTGAAATACTCCCACTGCAACAGAAAGCACTAATTCAATCAATCAATCAAAACCAATGTCTTGTCACTATCAAGACATGCATGGATCTAGAGAGGGTACAGGCAAGATGCATGCACCCATAACCTTTAACATCATTCCAATCATGTGTGGATAGCAAAGAGAGTATGGTTATGATGGGTGCCATATCCATCACTTTAAAAAAAAAATCAATTTATATTCTAAAATTTAGATCTACTTTTGTAACAAATAAATTCACCTATATACAATGATAAAATATATGAAATAAATATAAGGCTCAGAGCATGCACAAAATAAGCAATGACTGTGAAATTGATGTGACATTACCTATGTTACCTCCCATTTCAAACAAGGAAGCGTTGTCATCAGCAAACTGTGCATTGTCAGGGTTACGAAAACTCATGTGTTGTGCTTGTCCGTGCCTTATATGGCGGTCTCTCACGGAAAAACTGAAATACAATTTGATAAGTTGAAATCCATGAAATCCATGTAAATGTAAATTCTTCCAGAATTATTACAAAATCTCTTTTATCAACAAACAAGTTATTGGAAAATTATGGAATCCAGTGGGTGTGGCAGTACTTTAATGTAATCTGAAGGAGGTGATGAGACCAACCCTTCTTCGTGTCTATCGTAGGGTCCAGAGGTGCGACGGAACTTGGACACGATGTCCCCGGCTGTCGTGTGGTCGTCCAGCTTCATCCTGGTGGAATGTTTGGTGAGTTGAGGGGCCTGCACACGTATCACACCATCAGCAATTTCGACCTGCTATGTAAATAAAAATAGGACTAATCATAATGAATTTCTGTCCAAAATGTTGACAAAAATAAAATTAAAATTTTTAAATTTTAAACCTCAGGATGTGAAACCTGCAACACCTGGGGTGCGTTCAATGGAGAATACATACAATACAATACTTTTCTCTACATTTAGTAGTTCGCTGAATGGGTTAGTAGGAAAATAGCAGGAAATCGGTTTGC
>JAUTBT010061033.1:0-14752 GCA_032361225.1 Lepetodrilus schrolli | reverse complement strand
TGCTTGAATGAATTGAAATTCACTGAAAATACATTTGACACATTGCCTGATTTTAGACATTGACTGTAACATATACATGTTAATGTCCGAATGATATACAGAGAATACTAAATGAGCTTCTGTGTTGCGCAGTATGATACCATTTTAATGAAATGAGTGAATGGTTTTGGTATCTGACGAGTGAAAAGTATCACATGGAATTGAGTTCAGTATTTTATTTATTACACTACCAACCCTGGCGTGCAAATTACCAGCTGATGAACTTTATTGCAATTTGTTTTTCATCAATTTAGACTATAGAGCATGCCCATGAATACACGAGTACAAAGGCTAGACTGATTGACACACATTTCATCATATATTCACAAATACATATTCCCTTCAATTCAAGAGAAATATGACTTTAAAATCATCACGGAATGTTGAATTCAAACTTGTTTTTACAACAATAAATTGTGATTGTGTTCATCAAATCAAGTCTTTTAAAACTTGAACATTGTAGTGTAAGCATGTCCAAAGGGAGATCACTTTGCTACACTGTCTTTGCACAGACGATTGTCTGGCTAATGAACAGCTGATAAACAGCTGATGACTAATGAATAACCTGTCTTGTTCTAACACTGTATGTACTGTGTTACGAGATGTATCCAGATATATCGACGATGAATACAACAAACATGCAATAAAATGAATATCTTGAAGACATGCGATTTTTACATCTTGGTACATTCGATGTCATTTGTCATTTGTTCAGATGCTCAGACGACACACTAGCTAAAAATAGCATAAGTAGTACCACCATATACATATAGTGGAAAAGTGATATTACACTAGTTAGATAACTCAGAACAGTTATGACATGGGTGATATCTCACAGGTAGTGTAATAATGAATAATCTCTCATAAATATATATAATAATCCCATTTGTACTATTAGTGACAAAACACACACACACACAAAACACACTGCAAGTTAATGTATTACACCTTGGAACCTGAATATACTTTGTATGTGTTATGATAAATGGCAGAGTCTCTCAATCATGTACGATTCATGCACAAACTATGTTGTGTCTGAAGGCATAATGCCAGGAATGTACTCGCAGGTTGTGTAGCAAACCAGACCAAAGTACCAGACATGCTGGACCCATATCACAATCCTACACAGACAATACAGACATTCACGTTCCCGTATTTCATATCGCCATTAATGATGTATAATAACTAATGCAATGTTATCAATTCAACAAGATATCAATACATCGTAATCCATGCCAGTTGATATGATCAATTTCAAACTGCATCATAGGTGTTCACATACCTGGCAGGTAGCACGCTATACACTCATTACAGTGCAATGCCAGTTAATGAGACATGCAGATCTTTATGACGTCAAGGTGAGGTTAAAAAAGACGTTCTCGAGAAAACAAATGTATTGAACGTGTAAAACATTATAGGTGCAAATAATTAATGTATAATTAAAGTTCAATGCGATACTGTGAATGAAGAGGTCAGACAACATGATGGGCTCAGAATGAAAAACGTGCATATCAAGACATAGAAAACAAAGGAAAGATAATGTTTAGATTAAATTGTCATTAATGTGAATGTTGAAGATAAATGTAGATCATCGTTTCATAACTGAGTTTCACTTCATTAAATATTTCTTTATACATGAACTTCAAATGCAAAAGAGCAAAATATATGCTTAGAATTTTTCTCACCATTTTAATAATTGACCAAAGGTCGATATTTGAAATAGATGGAAGAAACAAACCTGTATGTGTGAATTAGGTATATGCATTGCCAGCCCATTGCATGTCAGGTGCACTGTACATTAGTTATGTTGGATCAACACAGCCTAGCTATGTCAGATACTATAGACAAGATAATGCCAAATAAACATGTAAATGTTCCGTGTATAAATATATATCAGACTGCATTTCTTAATATGTAGACTGAAGTAACCATATTTGAAATCTAACCATTATATATCAGTTGAATAACCTCTGGAAAATTGGTACCATCATATATTTCCCAGTTCTTGACACTAATGATGGCTGCCAGACAAGCAGACCAAGACAAATATAGACTCAGGGGTATCGATATATTGTGAATGTGAACAAGATGGAGGCAATGTGACCTAAACTATAGTTGAACACAATAACTCTAAACTATAGTCAAACACAATAGCTCTTCTTTCGGTGTCATCATCTAGAGGACACAGAAATATAAAACACTTCCTAGGCAATTTTGGACGTGATGTGACTAGTCAAGGACAGTCGCCCTCCTTTCTGTTCTGTCGTCTACAAGACACGGAGATATAAAACACTTACTGGCCAGGATTTCGGACACAAAATGTGTGTGTCGAGATGGCCGTATTTGCAAGCCGACTGAGTTTGAGACTTAGCAAACCCAGTTAGTATAGACTGGCTGAATGTCAAACTAGGATAGGGGAAGGCCAGTAATAAGTCAGTCTGAGACGACAACGTAATGAATCGCAGACTATCACAGGCTCAATTTGTGCGACTGAGTGGATGGCAGACCCATCAATTGATGTATCGGCCTCCTTCATTGGATGAATGTCAAGAGCAGCACCCTATAATGTAGATCTATATACGTGGATGTCAGCAGTGATTCCAGGAAAGGCACCAAGAGTGAACATTACTGCTATTTCATGTTCAGTTTATTTCAGTTATCATATTTTTCACTTTATTTTCATGTCATGTTTTCAATTTAAATATTTATTCATTATTTGTTCATACATTATTTCATGCTTTCAAGTTACTTTCATAGATATTTCATATCTTCATGTGCATTTCAGTATCATTCCATCTGTAAACTTGAAAATAACTCAGTTTAGCTATATGATGCTCACATTGATTTATCATGGACACAAAAACCAAACATATTGTTTGTGGAAAATGTCAATAAATTTATATCTCAACCAAAAATAACTTTGTAAATGGTATTCAATAATGGTAACAACATGTTAGAGTCCAAACAACACAACAAATTCCAGAGTCACAACAAATTCCAGAGTCACAACTATCATTTTATACAATATTATCACAGTACAAGTCGGCTCAAGCTAATAAGACACATCTTTATTTGTTTGAATAATACAACTAACTTAACATGACAGAACATCAATATATTTCAAATCCTGTCACTGACCACAATCAGTACGATTTCCACTCTGATGATGGGAGTTGGGTTACCATTTCCACGTAGTTTAGATCAATCAAGTATAGGCAACCCACTGACCTGAATCTATAAATAAGTCAGCGGAAATACTGAATGAGGGCAATTTGTGTCCATCAATCCCATAAACCAACGTTTCCTGACAGAGTGGCAAAACACAAGTCTCTGTTTTCACACAAAAGGATATTAAAACAGTATATTTGGGTACTTTCTTGCGTAGTAACAATTTCAAGTACTTCGTTGCCAGGAAATTCCAACTGAACCATTCATTCTTAACCTGGCTCCAATGGGTATATATACTCTTCCCCAAAAGAAACTAGGCATCTGATTTCAACAGTTCTATTAGTTACAATTGAGTACCTTCAAAATATAGTTCTAAATTTAAATCTCTGGTTTTGACTTAAGCAGTATTCAATAGGCATCTTGGGGGGACATTTTGCACTTTCTTTTTACTAACATTTATCATGTAAAGAATGGTTTTAGGCGACTTAAAGTCAGTTTCAAAACAATTCTGGAACGGTTGCATAGGACTACCTTCAGTATACTATTCTATTGATTACGTATGAGTGCAAGTAGTCTGTGTCTAGAGTGCAAGTACAAAGCTTTTTGTTGTACATGTTTGTACATATCCTAACCATGGAATGGGTTCTACTTATGGATGAATATTGATAATATGATATTAACTTTGTCATAATCATTTCATGAATATTTCTAGGACAGTCCACTATTTGTAATTTTGTCAATATTTGACCCTAATGCACCAATCCTCTGATTCCATGAGAATCAGCTTGGTTGTTTGTCTCGTCACACTGGTATGTCTTTCACTGAGACCATTACTTGACTGCTCATATTCCTACAGACAGCCAGGCAATCAGGCAACCAGGCAACCAGGCAACCAGACAACCAAGGCTGAAACCTGAATGGCACCATTCTCAGCATTGATGAAGAAGTATGTCCAGAAACAGATTGTATTTCTCCCAGCAATGAAACATGCCTCCGATATTAACATGCAATAATGCTTGCAATTGAATGAGTTACCTCCCCCTTGCTGCAAGATTGGTTTCGGGAGAGGGGACAATTGTCGTATTGTGCCCACACGTAAATACATTTTGCGAGAATTCCGCTGTTCCTAACTGACTCGTGAGCTGGTGTGGTGGTCAAATGCTGCCTTACAAAGCAGGGAAATCTGAGAAATATGGAAAGGACTTGAAATACAATTCAATCTGCCTGGAGTGGGAAGCTTTGGAATATTCTGGAATGAAAATGCAAATTGTGATCTTTTAGGAAAGATTCTCTGTATTTCCAAGGCTACTGTCAGACTGACTACAGAGGCTAAAAGTTGTCAGATTGGCTACAGTCAGACTACAGTAGAGTTGACTGGTTTTGTGACTGGGTTCTATGTGTAAGGGAGTTCAAGGGGCTCGGCGACAGGACACACAAAGCCAATAGGAGTGTTTACAGTGTGAACAATCTGCCGACTCTCAGAATCCAATAAAGTGCATTACTGATTGTAAAATAGAATGTTAATTCCAAATTCACAGGTAGTGATCCATTTGCTTTTCTGTGTGTCGGTTTATTTCTACTGCAGGACTCTTATATATTTGGTAAAGGAAGTAAATATAGCAGAAAAGAACAGTTTTTGTCAACACCAACATTTTTGTGTCCACAACATACCAACAACCATGTCCAGGTAAATCATTGAATGAAATCCCCCTTGAACTGAAAAACTCACCAAAATCACAACATTCAAGTGAATTCATTAAGAATTTGATGTATTGGTGATATTTTCCCTGAGCAATTTACACCATAAAATATAAGATTTTAAAGGATTTCTTTTTGTGAAAGTAAAAGTAATAGTTTATAACATTAAATAAAAATAGTAATAACTGTACCAGGATCCACATTCCAATTTCCATTTTGGAATATTTAATAACAGACAGCATTGTGGCCACACAGTCAATTTGACATATATAAATGAGGATTCTATCATCTCTATGCAACCACTACACAATCAGCCCACAGGCACTTTATCAAGAACTGTAAGAAGCTTTTACATCTACGAGTGATCAACATGCTGTTCAACAGGTCTGTCTGGAAGTGATCTGCATGCTGGCCATGACTGCCATACTCCTCAGTATTGCTAATCACCAATCTCTGCAAAACAAGTGAGATTGGCCTTACAAAATGGGCAAGAATTCAGCCAATGCAATTATCAACCAGCTCAGAGGCAGCCTCACCACTGGGCAAAATGACAACATGCTAAATAACTCAAACTAATGCTATTTGAAAGATAATATGAAATCGTGTTTCTGAAGGCACGTTTCATTGGAAAAACAAATGGATGGATGTTCCAGGAAGATTGTCAGCAGAATATCTTTGAAGATCTGAAATTTCAATGTTACTGATGATCGATACTTAGTTCAAATATTTCCTTTGTACTGTTATTCTGCTGTGGGGGTGGAAGGGAAGGGAGGGGAGGGGGAGGGGAGGGGACAGTAGGATTGATAACAGTAGTTTACCAGCCACACAGTTATTCAGGACTCACATCAAAGGCCTGGGAGCTGTCATCATTTGAATATTTATCCATTCCTAAGTATCCAAATTGAGTATACTGTGCATTATATTCCCCAGTTGGAAATAAACTACCATTACTGACCGTATATTTTGAATTTCCATGTTTACAAATTTGTATTGAATGAGACCCATGGCTAATAAATAAGCTTTCATCTCAGACTGTATGTATTGAATTTCCAATTTTAATAATTTACATATTACAAGATGGACAAATATCAAATCAGATGTCATTGCTGAATCTCTCTCTCTCTCTCTCTCTCTCTCTCTCTGTGTCTGTGTGTGTGTGTGTGTGTGTGTAATTTCCATTTTGACAAATTTACATGAAACAGGGCCCACAACTACTGATGAAGCATTGTGATGCATTGTGATGATCAATATAATTGTTGATGCCAAATAAGAAGCAATTTGGTTGTCGTTTTTTAAATTCTCACAAAGTTTCTATAATAGTATGGCTATCTATGTAGAGTGGGATGAGAACCTATAGTGTGTAGGTGTTGCCGTAATGCCCATGAGCCAAGGCTGATGCACATGAAACAAAGGCATTATATCATATAATATAGAAACTCAACACAGTTATGCTATATATAACTCTCTATTGCTTCAGACTAGACTTCTATGATAGTGACTACTACCAAAAGATACCCCTAGTTTACATCTAGACATCAATATCTTTACATAATAAGGAGCCTTAATTGCAAACTGCTTCCATGAAACACCTCACCTTGACTGATGTCCTGTCAATGAAGCTTTAATGTGGAAACAAGTATATGGGTGTATATGCATCAATTAACATGTTTCCTATATGTTATTAAGCCCCATGGCTTGACTTAGACATTAAGGCACCATCTGTCAAGATCACTCTGAATAACATTCTAAATGACTGATTTTATAACAATGCTATTGGTAGCAACATTGGGGAAACAATACCTGAGCAGAGAAGACCAAATCACAGTCCAATATTGCAAGAAGATTATTTGTGCAGATTCTACAAAAAAAAATACCATCTGACAGTCTGAACATCATGGACAATGCGGAGGGTCTTCATACTGTCCAAGACTGCCATCTCTGTTCAGAAGAAGCCATCACTGCTATAACAAAATGCCCAGTACCAAGCCAATCATGACCTGATGCTTTAAACATCAGCAAACCTTGTTGACAAATCACAAAGTTTCAACAAGCTTGACCCTGGTCCCCTATTTCTTGGGACATGGCTGACAAGCTGCTATGACTACAAATACTCCTCTGACCTTGGAACAACTCCTGAAACTAATGCAGGACTCACTTGAAAGACTTCCATTTCCCTGTTTTTACCCATGATGCAGTAGTCGGCTCCTGGAGGCCCTTCTACTACCATCAAACTGTCACTCCCAGGCATACACTCTGTCCCCTAGACCAATAAATGACCCCCTAAATCACGGCAAAGTGTCCATGGAAATTGACCATCTCGGCTGCCCCATGTTTCTAAAACACCCATTAACATCACCCTGTACTGGTCCAACGCTTAAATTAAACTTCCCCCAACTACAAAGTTACCACAAATCAATATAAGCCTGTATATATCTTGATGGCCTTTTTATTCAACTGTGTCTGCTTGTAACGAGAGTAATTGTGGACTCGCGTGTACGTTTGTGTGACCTGCTCTTTCAAATCGTTCATACTTCCGTGAACAACTTGAGGAAGAAAATTATAATCAATTGAAAATTACAAGGATGATTGACGTCAATGCTTGAGCACTTGTAGAAATTATCTGGACCATATCTGCAGAATTATTGATATCTGGACTTGAACCACTGGAGTCTGTGATGTTCAAGAATGTGTAGCAGGGACTTGAACCACTGTAGTCTGTGATGTTCAAGAATGTGTAGCAGAAATTGCAAGAATTCTTTCAATAATCTGCAGTAACATGCACATACAATTGCGAAAACATAATTCGACTCAAAACCTTGTAATTATGTGATGCTAAATTTGTATTATTGTATAGGTCACAGAAAATTATTGGTAAATATTGATTTAAATATTTTTATGATTCTATAAATTAGCATACACAAACAGTTTATTTTAGAATTGTGTTAACAAAACATGGTATCCCTCTGGACCTCTGCAATCAGCATGTGAGTCAAAGTTTGCCAGGACACCGACAATGTCCAATTAGCCCATCTTCAGTTTGGTTAACCAATAAATTGTTAGATGGTGTCTCGATAACCATGTGCAAAATGTCGGAATGCCAAAATATTTGCATTACTGGTACTATGCATGAGAGTTGACAGACATGACTGCATGGCGCTTGTGAAATTGATTGACAACATTCTTTGGGGACTATTTTACCTTGGGTTTAGTCACTTTCATGATTCTATCACTCATATCACAGCTGGCATGTTTTGTCCTTTTAGCATGTGACTGGCAAATAATTCAGCAGACACAATTGCAGAACACCAGTTCAGATCATACTACCTTGCAAACCTATGAATTGCCAGTTAACAAACAACCACAGCCAATTCTGACAGAAAATACTAATAACTTAATATTACTTTCTTCCTTCATGGAAAAAACCCAGCATTCTCTTCAAGCAATTCATCCACGAGGCCCACCCATTGGTATTGAAGTATTTACAGTGACAATCGTGTTGCCAGTTACACAGATATAATACTTTGATAACTCCCTCATTTGGCTGAAAGGAAAATTAACATAGACAGAGACATCAGCCCATGCCAAATTCGTTTGTTAAAAGAAATGTGAAAGCTACAGGCAGTGCAGTGAAAGTAGCAGGAGATACCATCTGTCCTCCATCATGCTTGAGAGGGTGCTCTCAGAGGCTAGGTAAGAATGGCTCGTATTACCTACAAATTGGCATCGCAAAAATATGATTGGTGGAAGCTAGGTACATACAGCTTTGTATCATGCAGGTCGGCCTGCTCTCAGTACATGCATAAACTAGCAGCATCAAATAGTTGAACAGTTACACCCAGCATTCTTCTAACCTTGTGTACGTCATACTGGAAGTATTTAAAGATGCCACAATAATCAGGGATTGTTATTTTTGTCAATTCATCAGGAGCATGTTTGTTGAGGACAAAGTCTAGTACTGACCAACACCAGAACCCCTGCACATTGTGCCTTATTATCTGCATGAACTACTGACTTTAAAACAACAATGTTAACCCTCTTAATGTTACATCATCAATGAATGCACCAATACCATCCATGCTTTATTGCGTATTTACATTCAAAAGTAAGCGACACAATTTATGAAAGAGTAACATCATCCTCTCCCTGCTGGATTAGGCCCAAGCACTTCTCTTTAGTTCATCTCCGGATGCCTCCAGTATCATCTAGAATTCAACCATATTCACCACTGCCTCACTCTGTGACACACCACAGAAGACAAGAATCAAGAAATAAAAATTCTCAGAGCTCGAAAATGAAATTGCTGAAATATTATTCCCTGTGAAACGTTCAGATCGCTGATTAGACTGAAAGCCTGCAAGGAGACTCATCAAACAGAGAGTGATTGCTGGCACTGAAACAAATTTGCAATGAGAATAATTGATGCAATGAATATTTGTATATCACCTGCCACCATATATTAATATGTAAACATAACCATGGACAGTAGTTATTTGAGTTTGCTTTTCTTTTTTCTTTCTTTTATTTTTTTTACTATTTTTTTTTGTGGTTACGACATAATTAAAATTAGTTAAATCCTTGCCTATTCTATTTTAAATAAAACCCTTGCCTATTCTATTTTAAATAAAACAAGTTTTACACAGTTTGGCAAACCAATAATTGAAGTGTTAGGGTATTAAGTTCTCGTTGATATTAATTATTTGAATATGGTGTGCAATTAAGCAACATATGTTTCTCTCCTTGAGCACCAGCTGAGACTGTTTCAGGTTTCTTTGAAATAAAAATATATGAGTTTCGAGTACAAGATTCGCAAACCTGGCTGTGTTCAAGAAGTGAAAAGTGAAAACACCAACAGGTGGAAAGGGCCATAAAACATGGCTTGTACTGAAATCCAGACAGCCGTATCAAATTATCTTCCATTTGAATAAAAAGTTGTACAGGTTAGAATAAAATGAATGTTGTGTTTTTCATTCACTTTTTTAAATCATCTCAAGTGTGTATACATGTAAATATAAAAGTATATGTTTTTTCGTGAATGTTTCAAGTAAATATTTTTAATAAGATGAATTTGTTTCAAAAACAAATCGGTGATTTCTATTTAGATGACCAATATATAAAACCTCACTCTCTATACCTGATTACCATCATGAAATATTATTCGGAACAAAACTCTGATAATGTACGCCCCATTTCAATTATATGAAGTGTACACCATATTTCAATTACAAAACGTTTATGCTATATTTTAATTACAAGAAGTGTACTCCATATTTCAATTACAAGAAGTGTATGCCATATTTCAATTACAAGAAGTATATGCCATATTTCAATTACAAAAAGTTTATGTCATATTTCAATCACAAGAAGTAAATGCCATATTTCAATTACAAGAAGTTCATGCCATATTTCAATTACAAAAAAATGTATGCCATATTTCAATCACAAGAAGTGTATGCCATATTTCAATTACAAGAATGAAGGTTCCATAGCTCAAAGACGAAAACCTGTTCAATCAATTCAGCCCAATGAACATGAACCAAACACAACAGTCACATGAAACGTACATTGAATTACAACCATGAGGTTGATCTACCAGCAACTACCTGGGTCTCAACAGCAACAAGAAATACCCAGCACCTCCAGGGGCTAGAAGAACTTGGGAGGAAGCGAGACAAGGCAGGAAGACAATTACGGCTGGCAAGAGGTGTATACTACGGTGCACGGCAGATAAAATAAACAAGTCTTGCACTCGTGGAGCTGTTTACAGAACTCTTACTACATCTAAACACGGCAAGCTGCGGAGAAGTTTCGTTTTCGGTCCCCCATCAAAACATCCCATCACTCCAGTGTGGCTCAAATGGCAGATGATGAATTCAGCCATAAATACATTATATTAAGAAACAGTAGATACAATAAACATGACTTATCCTCATAGACCATTGACTGCAAGGAGTCTGACGGACCATTTCCGCAGTAAAGGCATGGTCAAGGTATTTGTTGTAGATCGAGGAACAGAATACAAATGAGGCATATCTCATAGGTGGGACCACTGGTAGTCTGCAAAACTGTGAAATTACGAATTGTATATTCTGTAACATTGGAGAAAACAAACATTGTTCTATAGTATTTAAAGTAAACAGCATTGAAGAAAACAAACGTTGTTATATAGTAGTTAAAGTAAACATTTATTATTTATTTTATTGAAGTATTAGCTATTTTAATCAAATGCAACAATTGATTATATTTCAATGTCGAAGAGATATTCTTTTTTTTTGTAATTATAAACTAGTTTGTACTTGTAATTATAGTTGTGTAATTACTATGACATTGGCAGACATTATTGAGTTGTGCTTGACAACAAGATTGAGTGTGTATTATGGATATCTTGATAGCGTGATGAGGTTGAGTCTGAGGAATCAATGTATGTGACACCATGATACTAGGTGTGTTATGGTAATACGAGGTGTGATACAGTGATGCCATGTGTGATACAATGACAGTAGGTGTGATGTGTTGATGTTAGGTGTAATATGATGACTGTAGGTGTGATGTTATGATATGAAGTAAGATTGGAATAATGAAATGTGACACTGCGTTACCAACAAATCAAGCTAATTTTATGGTTGTTAGATATGTGTGTGTATGTGTAGGGTTGTGTGTGTGTGTGTGTGTGTGTGTGTGTGTGTGTGTGTGTGTGTGTGTGTGTGTGTGTGTGTTGTGCATACATGTTTATGCATGACATTTCTTAGAGAAAACATGTATTGTGTGTATTTATTGGAATACTAGCTTTACAGAGCTAATGTTTTTGTTATCCACATATCCAATGGAATACAAATATTCTTCTTCTAATGACATTTCTTAGAGAACCACAAATCTATATATACTACTAGACCACATTTCATAAGCAAATTTTGGGTTAACTACAAAAATAAAACAAGCCTGACACACAAACAATATACTTGAAAAACAACTATAATTGTTTTTCAAAACAAACAGTGAGAACACTAAACAATCGCCTCGCTTGTTGTTGATGATGTCTACCTCCATCTGCACCTCCAGGTATGTTCACAGAGATTGGATCAAGGTCAGCAATCTGACCTCCAGCTGAGATCGCCAAACTCTGCCCACGGGGAAAGAGTACAGAGCCTGGTATCCTGGTATCCTGGTATCGATTTCCTGCAATACACCAGCCCAAGTGACGGGGCCCAAATGATGACCTAACTGAAGCCTAGCTCAATGCATGTCACTGAACCTAAGAACTTCAAGGTGATTGCATTTCTTCAGTTGTCAGAGAAAACACTTCTTTCTGACACTTCTCTAGCTGTGGAGCATTAGTGGAATACTTTTTTACCAGAAAACTATGACTGTTCTCCTTTATCACACAATAATTGGGGATTTTGAGATTATTCAGAATTCAATACTAGTAGATTTAGAAATATCATTATTCTGAATCACAGGAGATCAGCTGATGATTATAGTGGGTAGAAGCTTCCTAAAAATGCATAGCATTTCTGTTTATGCAATGAGCAATACCAATATTTTTCATTCATTTATTGTTGAAGAAAATATAAGAATTGCTCAATGAGAACTATTATTGCAATTACACTAAGTATACTTAGAATGATAGTAAGAAGTGATGATGATGATGATGATAATAATGATGATAATGATGGTGATGAATAAGAAGTGTTGGTGATGATTGATGATGCTGGTGATGTTGGTAATAATAATAATAATAATAATAATAATAATTATAATGTGAACATTTATATTGCACCAAATCCACACTCTAAAGAATGCTCATAATGCTACATTATTACCCCGGTCAATGGATCTGTGTACACTCAATTTCCTTATCAACTCCCTGGGGAGTATACAACCCAAGCTGTCATTCAAGGCGCTACAAAGTTATCATTCACATGTCCATCACATCCTTCCAGGTACCCATTCTGAGGCATTATGGAATTAAGCCACTTGCCTAAGGCAACACCAAAAAATGTTCAGCCTGTGATTCAGTGTGGGGCAGGAACGAATCCTAGATACAATCAGGTTCTCGGTCACCCATCCACGAACCAGTCGAGCTCGAATGTGCTTTACTTTAACCTGAGCAGTCAGCTGTGCAATGCACGGGACCATGTGCCACCACTTTGTGGTGATGATGCTAATGGCAATGATGAAAAGAAGATAAAATATATGGTGTGTACACAAATGAACATTTTCATTCCCATCCAACATGTATTCAACATTTCCAGGATAGTTCAGAATCTAAATCAAACACAAGCATAAAACCTTTTCATTGCAAGCTAAATTCTCATTTGTTCAAGAAAACTTAAAAACCATCCCAAATGAACACACATGGATTGGTCCTGTGTATCACACACCTTCTTGTCACCTAGATATTCACAAAGGTTGAAGCACTATTCACCTAAGTATTCACCATGGATCACAAATTATTCACCAAGGGTAAGAGAGTATTAACCATGGATCAGGTGCCTTTCATCCTGGATGAGGCAATATGACAGAGAACCCCTCTTTAAAGTAAGCACTGTCTGCAGCTACATGTACATTCCAGCAATATTAATCATCATAATGGAATTCCAATGCTTTCTTTGCAGAACCTAATCATTTCTGTGTTGGATGGTCTGTAAACTCTCTCCGACACTATGGAGCTAAAGCCTTATGTCTGGCCTAGCTTAGCATTTCAATCAATCCATACCACCATTCCATTCCCTGGATCAGTGTAACTCTCTCTCTCTCTCTCATTGTGGCCAGGCAGGAGAAAACCAGAACACCATAATTTAGCCACCTAGCATAAATATCTCTAGTTTTTCTTTGAGGCGAAATTGCACCAAACAGCCATTTGCGCTGTAGCTTGACTAGAAAGTTTCAAAACTTATCATGCTCCTCTGGCCTATCGGATAACCTGACAAGATAAAAGTCATTTAAGACATTCCTGACATGGTTCCACAGCTTCTTCTAGACTTAGTTCAGGTCACTTTATGTGAGGCAGTTATGGTAACTACATTCAGATGATGCTATAACTATAGCATGTGTAGACCATAGCTTACAACTCCGTTTTAAATATTACATTATTAAAATAAACATTTTACTGGCATCGTGTTTTCATACTGTATTAACCCTCTCCCTGCTGGAGGCAATCATAGATGCCCAAAGAACAGTAATGATTATTACACTATGTACAGCATGGCCAGGGATAATTATAGGTGTTAAGTAAACATTGGCAGAAACTAAAAATACTAACACAAACTGTCATCTCATGTCTGTGGAAAAGAAGTTCCAGAAAAAAAAGAATTTATATTTGTTATTGAAAATGTCCAGATGTGGTACAAAGATACAATTGTTATATTTACAGTTCATTTTAGAAATGTTATGCTACTTTATGTTATGCTACTTTATGTTATGCTACTTAATGATATAGGTTTTATAGCCGCTTTCAAGATTCTTTCACTTATGTCACGGCTTGTCAGTTTAGGGCAGGAGGAAACCTGCAACATCCATAGAGCTGAATGTTGCAGTAAACCTGCAAGCACCGGCTGCCGGAGCGCGATTTGAATCTGGAACAAATTTTGTTTCTCCAGTTCAACGTTCTACCACCCTCCTCTGAATTTCATTATATATATATATATATAAAATTAAAATTCAGTATGAAAATATATCAGATGTATGGGAATTTCAGGTAAAAATATAACATGATTTAAACTTCAGTGTGATATGTATACTTTACTTAGGAAATTGAGAATGATGTGTAAGTACAGTGTTGGAAATGGAAGCCGGCCCGGACGCCCGGGGCCGACATTTTCTGACCCGGGCGTGCAGCTTTCAATAGTTG
>JAUTBT010061032.1:0-33206 GCA_032361225.1 Lepetodrilus schrolli | reverse complement strand
AATTTGCATAGTTATTAGTCAGGCAAAGTAGCATGATACACGAAATATCTGTATACTTCTTTGTTCTCATAAACTTAGTTGAATTGCACTCTTATTACTGGTTATTTCAAGGTATATTGGTAACATTTAAAAAAATACAATATTACTTTATATGTATGCATATAATATTTGGCAAAATTTAACATATTATTTAGAAATAAATGGCAAAAATAATGTCCATATTCAACTTTCCATTAGATGCTAAATGTAAATATTATGTTAAAATGCGGACACAGAAAGTGGAATATGTCAAAACTGACCAGATTAATTTCAAATAAAATTGTGTACGATACATATGAAACAAATGCATGGGCAGTACCATATTGCACTGCCCCCGTCTCTTTGGGTTGTTGAACGGTGGCACTTGAACGGAAAACATGTATTATGATTATGCGTTCCTTTATTATTTTACGGTTGTACAAATATATACTCAACAATATTAATTAAAGGCCAGTAACCTTTGTGGACATATACATTTAGCTATATATCATCGTAACAACAAGGAATTTCCAAACATGTACAGACATCGACTACACTTCAAGAACTAGCAGACACATTGGAATAAGAATGGCACCAACTTTCCCAAGCCATGTTCCAAAATTTGGT
Source organism: Lepetodrilus schrolli (assembly GCA_032361225.1). Taxonomy (NCBI): domain Eukaryota; kingdom Metazoa; phylum Mollusca; class Gastropoda; order Lepetellida; family Lepetodrilidae; genus Lepetodrilus; species Lepetodrilus schrolli. Next base: position 32,561 of record JAUTBT010061032.1, on the reverse strand, counting down.
AGAAACATCCCCCACACAATACCTGTTTACCCTTAATTTATTGTGTTGAGTATATATGAATACAGACTCTTTCAGAATGGATACGTTAAAAATACTACTAGCACCCAGAAAGTTATCAGTTTCAGTTTCATTCTCGGTAAACCACCAAATGTGGGTACATGAGAAAAACAGGGATAACCATACAGCAGTTAATTGTGTGTAAAATGAGGGATGCGGTACGAATCGCACAACAGCACGGAAGGGTGTGGAGGGGAGGGGGCTATGCTGGAATTGTCCGAGCTTCATTAATTCATATGCTTCTGTCCACTTCAGTGGGGAGGTTGGTTGTATACGCACAGAGACACTGAGAGCGTTCACGATTGATCACCTCAACCTAAAGGCCTCCAACATTAGTAATGCATTTTTCTCGAGAACATCAATGGGGTGATCACGTTCTAAGGTCATAATCGCAAATCACAGGCATGCCTTGTTCGGAGATGTATTAATGAAATAAACTCTCTTAATTTTCAACTGATTTGAATCCGTTTTCGTTTAATTGCTATGCACGTATTTTGCTGTTTCCTCATGGTTGACCTTATAAAATAAACCTGTCAGATTTGGTTCTCAAATGGAAATGTCATTTATATATTTTTTTAGTGTTGGAATTTTAATTTTATTGGTGGTATTACTTTCTTTAGAGCTTAATTTCAAGTTGGTGGTTCGTGAAGGACTAGTGATTACTTTACAATGTCCTACTAAGCCGTGCTATAAGTGAAATAATCTTGAAAGTGGTTCAAAACACCAATTCAATAAATAAAAGTGCAATGCCCTACAGATAAGTGTATTTCATGTAATTCACGTACGGGGATACATCAGGCCCCGATATCTCGAAACAAATTTGAGTAAAGTCTCAACCGGGTTTGAGTTTTTACTTGCAGCTCTGAATCATTGGGAGAAATCTCAGCTGAGCAAAATCTCAAGTTCGTTTCGAGAAATCGGGGTCTGACTGTAGGTCAAAGAACGTTCGATTCTGTGCTGAAGAGTGATGTATACTATGGTTAATTGTATCCTGATGAATGAACCAGACCTTCAATGCGGACCAGTATATTACGCCATCTGTGGACTGGGACCCATTTCTCACAGGGACGTCAAGCTGTTAACACCGGTACTGTTCAGTGGTTAATGTCAAGGTACTTGACATTCAATGTGTAGTGGGTCCATGTATACGTACGTATATACCATCTTAAACACGTACAGGCTGGACCAATATTCATTCAAGAATAATATGCCACATATAGAATTGGGTTATGATCTCCTACCAAAAAAACAATGTATTGACGAGTTCAGATGTTCGTTATCATTAACAAGAACATTATAGGCGTCCTGTCCCCTGGACATCAACACTATTCTACTAGGATCCCGGAACAGGACACCTGACTGTTGTTTGCTGTGTTAAAAAAAACACAAAAAAACAATACAAATAACACGGAGAAGTACTCACCACATCTATGATTTGTGCCAAAGCTACGCCAAACGTAACATTTAGTCTATGGCTGGAGTTTAGTGATGGTCGTATGCGCTTGTCGTAACTCTGTAAAATGTCCCTCACCAGACGGTACTCGTTTTCGTCAGCTAACGTCATCCGTACTGCAAGAACAAAACACAGCATACTTGAATTATTACAGTCATACTAGCCTTGCGTTTCATGAAAGGGTCGTGTCTGTAGTCAAGGCATACGTTATTTCCTGCTATAGTAAAATTACGGCGTAGTCCTGCTGTAGGTCAAGCCGCCGTTCCACAAAACGATCGTGGCGCTACGACAGTGGTAACTCCTATATACGTCAATATAACGTTACGATTGTTCTGTGGAACAGGTCCCTGCCCGTTCCACAGAACAATCGTAACGTTACTCGAATCGTAACCCCTTAGCAACGTCATGATAACGTATCTAATCCCCGACGTATCTAATCTAATACGAATATCTTAACGTAATGATTGTTCAGAACAATTGTAGAGCTACGAGAGTCGTAAATCCTTAGGAACTCCATGCTAACGTACAGGAGTTACGACTCTCGTAACGTTACGATTGTTCGGTGGAACGGGCCCCAGAACTACAGTACGTATCTTTCGTGAAACGCAGGATACAAGTAGTCTCATACTCTGTCGTATGGTTTGTCATTCAGTGGTAGAATGACGCCAGCAATGCAAACTCTAATATGCAAGAAACCGTCTTGCATGTTATATCACGACTCGTGTTGATATATTTGATAGTCCAAGACACTTGGGTGATATTTTCTATATATTAGTGACGATAAATTCATATATCGTCACTCTGTAGAGTAGCGATATACTATTTCGCCACTCTACAGAGTAACTGATATACCTTTATCTCAGTCATATAACTGTCACTCTAGCAATATCCTGGACTACTTTCTCAAAGCCGTAAGAGATATTCCCCTCATGTTTCCATCTGCTGTCATTCTCTTGCGTTACTGTAATATTGCAGGTCAAAGTTTAAAAGGTGATAGATTGTAGCAGTATTTGGAACACCTTCAAAAGAACACCTTCATTTCCGACTGTAGCTATACTTAAAATCCGATCGTAGTTAATTATATTTACTCGACTCAGAAATAAGGCACGGTAACATCAACAGTGCAGTGGTCAGTACACACTGCAGTACCTCGCGAATAATAGCAATATTGTACTTTTATATTTTGAGAATAATCACCTGCTAGTTTAATCATAAAAATTACAGCAGTGCTATGCATTCACAAAGTACGGTTTCAACATCACCACGAAACACTCGACTCGTTGAGTAGAACGAAATTACGAGACTGCATGGTGCAAAATGTGCTCGCTTGAAAACTACAAACAATGATTTACCTGTCATTGGGCAGTTGTGATCGGTTGATTGATTCATGATCAGTAATCGTGCATATAGTTATTGATAATCACAATAAACATTTATTTGTATTACTACGCCGAATTTACATCTATAATTGCTATTAAATTTGGAACTTTAGCTTAGCATTTTCTCACAGTTTACATGAATTCAACTCATAAAAAACAATTTAATTAATTTGAATACATATGAAATAGTATATCTTGTGGACAGTTTGTGCTGCTACATCGCACTAATTTGTTTACGTCTCTGTCAGCGTTGCGAGTACACGAGCTGCACTGAGGCTGCACAGCTCATCAAGGTCATTAAATCCTCCCCACTTCACTCGATGACATAAAACAAGATATTTCAGACACACAGTTAAGTAGCCTCTATTTCTTCAGAGGGCCAACACAGAATGGGATTAACTTTATAGCTGCCATTGAAGCAATGATATAGAGATGTATCGTGACATTAAATAGTATTTTCTTTTTTTTTACATATAATACACCTGTCGTGTTTGCATTAATGTTGTTCCTATGGGTGTTCATGTTATCTAATCTGTGTTCATTTGCGCATTGCTTATCATGAACGCACATGGAATCTAATGATTATTGTATGGCAATTTCAATAAGTACTTCCGACGAAATATTTAGAATTCCTTCAAATCCTAATACCTGTATTGACATTTATTGATATATTTACGTACGAGATATTTACGTAATGAGTACCACGACGAATGTACCATAATGTATTTTGGAAATCAGAATTCGTAATAACCCCATTAGTTCCATCTGTACTACGGACACATTATCGTATACGTATTGTTAAATTGTAAATATAAACATGCTAATAACGGACAGTTGAACAGTACACACAGGTCAATGGTAATTTCGTATTAGTTGATCATTACCCTGAAGATCTGGGAACAAACACGGGGACAAGAGCTGGCATACCAGCCAGAACATATTAACCGTACAGACACCAAGCAGCGATTAACACAGGTTTGAACAGTGCCGTCCGGAGACCAACGTGGACAAAGTCAATTTGGATGTCTCTGGTAAACAGTCGCCAAGGTCAATTAACAGTAAAGACGTCGAGTAGGAATTGAAGAACCAACCGGCATATACAAAATTACAATAGCAACAATAATAATAATACAAATAATAATATGTCGCAATAACGGGGAACAATCTTTCTACCAGTTCTTGGTTACAATTCTCATCTCGCATCATTGCAACGATCATGATTGGTCCTAAATTGCATTTGTTCTCATTATGTGAATGTGTTAATTAATCATACTGGGAGCCAAGTGAAGTTTAATTGTTGTGAGGGTCCCTGTACCCCCCCCCCCCCCACACAAGCACAATTAAATCTCACTTGGTACCCAGTCTATATTTAATGAAGGAACATAGCAACAACAACAATAGGTGTCCTGATCCTAACAAAGTCCTAACAGGATCCTGGCAGGACACCTTCACGTCAGGTGTCCTTATTTATTTGTAAACATCCATGTTAGGTGTCCTGGCCCGGATTTCAAGCGGGCGCATGATCTCAACCGTAATTTCAACATCGGTTCAAAATATCCAGATTAATTGGTCTGAATGTTCGTGCATTCAGCTGCGATGTACATTTTGTAGTCATAAACCCAAAGGAACATTATTCTGTTTTTTTTATGTTACTATAACTCCAATTCAACCAATTAACCATTACTCTAGTGCGGTTTCTAAACATGTACCATCACAGTTTTTAAAAAAAGGTGAGGTGTCCTGTTCCAGAATCCATGATCCTGGCAGAACACTTTATCCTCGGGTGTCATTATGTATTTTTGAGCATCCACGTTATGTGTCCTGGGCCGGACACCTACCAGACACCTAATTTGTTTTGCTGTGGAATGAAAGAGTTAAGATGTTTCCTAGCATAAGTGATGCAATGATAAAAAGGTCAAAATACATTTGATTAAGGATGAACCAGTCGACCTGACAAATCTCCCTGTTTCGATTATATGTGTTTACTCTAGGATGTTAATGGCTCACTATATCCATACTATCGTTGAGATACTTGATATCTAATAAATAGGGGGGAAAAGGTAATTCATATAAAGAAAGGGTTACCACGTACTTAAATGAAGAAGATGGTAAAGAGGCAAGATCATACATGCATAGGGAATAATGATCACTATCAGTGTTATTGCATATTCTGAACGAACATTCTTTCCCCGATATGTGAGATTTCTTTCAATTTGTTTAGTCATCGAAAAATATATTTATTTCCTATCCAAAGACACTCGCATCATAGACCCGCTAGAAAGTGTGACGTCACAGGTTTCTGTGTACGCATATACCCCTCACACCCTCACAGAAACCAAGATATGCATTCACATTGGTAGTGTTTTTTTCCACCGGCTGGTTAAATTACCACGTCAGAACGACACATTAGCTCACGATGCATTACAATCTCTCTCTGGTTATTCTATCGACAAGTGGATGTTGATCTGTGACAGAGAATATATTGACAGCAGTGGTTTTCTTTCTCGGTATTTGATGTAAGTTGTTGTCGTTTGTCTCTTGATCAACATGCGTATGATGAAATAATGAAGGAAACGACATCTTACCATTCCGAGTTTCGGTTTTATCTGTGATACGGCAGTACACAGGTCTATATTTAGAACAGAGCACTGTTGGGAAAAACCTCCTTTGCATTGGTGATACAGTGTCTTACAGTTTGGACAGATCTTTTTTCCGATTTATTTTATTAACTATTCATATATATATTTTTTAAAATAATTAAAATCTTTAAAAATATATAAAGTACCAAAGCTATAGTGATTTTTAAATTATACAAAATTAATCGTATACTTATGTGTCAGCTATGGTAAACGCTGCAGTCTTCAATACAGACGAATATCTTGTAAATAGAATTGTATTTTGGCATTTTCCGCTAGATAACTCCAAACCAGACCTAACAATCCAACACATGTTGGATGAATGGCTTGCTTTCAATCTCGAATCTAGATATAGGTTCCAATCCTTATATGCAAAACAATAGCGGATACTATACGTACTTGATTTGTCGAATTACTTTTCTGTTAAAACGTCCCGAGACAAAACTTTGTTGGGCAATTATACAATAAAACTGGTAATTGAGTAGAATAATGCAATAATAACATAGAAAGTAAATTTGTATTCAATGCAAACTTGGACAGATTGTAGTGTCCGTAACTAAGCATTTTTCTCTTCTTTTTTTTTACATTGAACACAATTTAATATTATAACAATCATAATATATAATCCATAATTATGGATATGTTTAAAGGCACACACTCACGGTGTGTTTACATACTTCATGTGATTTAATAAATACAATAGTATGTCATGAAGCTAACCCTTCCAGATATCTCATACTAATCTCGTACATTAATACTCATAATAGTATGGACTCCGCTTATAAATTAAGTAGTTCTACAGTTCTAGATTTAGGCCTATACGTACATCGGTGCTAGGCTGTTGTACGAAAGGACACGTTATACAGACGTAGACGCACTGCTAATTGTGCTTAACTGAATGTTTCCCAATGCAAGGCTAATCATGGAAATGTATGCGCAGTCATTCCATTTCGATCAGAGAACAGTGGTAATACAAAGTACCCTCATTTTGGGGATATATAAAGACGTTAAAGAAATCAAGCACGGATGCCGTCAAACTAACGTTAATGCCGTTGCATAACAAACGCCACTCAGGGGAAATAACTCTTAATCCAGATAGCATCGACGTAATACAAAGGGAAGTTCCAATTGCAAGAATATCATTCATAATGTCGACATACTTTTTTCTTAAACGGCTACTACCATTCATTTATTTTATAGATTGGTTTTACAGTGGAAGACACTTTCTTGTGAAGGTTACAAGTCCAACTTCTTGTAATAAGCGAACACGTGATACGTGTTCCTTTTCCAATACTTTGAATTCGTAATAAACGAGGTGAGAAGGAAATATAGATTTTAAGCGTTTGCATGATCTCAACCGTAATTTCAACATCGTTTCAGAATATCCAGATTAATTGGTCTGAGTTTTCGTGCATTCAGCTGCGATGTATATTTTGTAGTCATGAACCCAAAGGAAAATTATTCTTGTTTTGCTTTTACTATAACTCCAATTCAACTAATTAACCAGTACTCTAGTGCGGTATCTAAACATGTACCATCACAGTAAAAAAAGGTTAGGTGTCCTGTTCCAGGATCCTAACAGGATCCTGGCAGAACACTTTCACCTCGGGTGGCCTGGTTTATTTTTGAGCATCCACGTTAGGTGTCCTGGTCTGAACACCTAACAAAACACCTAACAGGACACCAAACAGGACACATAACTGGACACATAACAGGACATCTAACTGTGTTTGCTGTGCCTGTATATCATAATTGTAACTGTATAAAAGCTGATTCAGACATTGACTAGGACATAAGCTACGTTGCGGCATTATTAACTATTAACTAGTACTTCAAATAGGGGTTAGTATCTAAATAACTGCAAATAGTGATATACTGAAAGATTAAGTCAGATAATAGCCTCGCAACTGAAAATGCATGTGTATCACAATATAATGTACAACATAATATTAACCCTTAATATACTGATGTCACATCTAGGCTGTACAGAAATAAAATACAAAAGTAAACATAGTTGTATTAGGAAATACATGGGCCAGAAAAAAAGGCATGCTATGTTGTAATTAAATAATACGTGGGACACAAATTAGATCTACACTAAATATTATTATTATTATTGTTATTATTATTATTAGTAGTAGTAGTAGTAGTAGTAGTAGTAGTAGTAGTAGTGGTGGTGGTAGTAGTAGGCATATACTATGTTGTAGTAGCAGTAACAGAAGCAGCAGCAGCATCAGTAGTAGTAGTAGTAGTAGTAGTAGTAGTAGTAGTAGTAGTAGACAAAAGGTAACATATGAATGGTGCATAGACACATACAAACATACACGTTACACTAGTTGTAGACGCATCAGTAGACAGCATGTCTACTATTGACAAGTATTCTAGTGAAGGTGTTGAATATATAATGTATTGACTATATAAGTATAAAGACATAACCTAAGTAGACAGGGTACACATAATCTACATTACGGTGTACTAGTCCAGGCACCGGACGAACGGTAGACATCACCTAAAGTATGTCCCGATGTATCCATTCACTAGCCACGGGAGTAGACGAGATATTAGTACACGGGCGGTTTTGATTGGTAGGTGTCATGTCATTGCAGCCAATGGACACTCGGATCAGTTTTCGAAAGCGGATGTTCACTACGCATATCTATGATTACCGGTGATGGAAATGGTCCCCTAACCTTTCCACAATCGTATTTAGCAGTACTTGAGGGTGATCTAGACGGGTAAAGGGTTGAGCAGAATACTGTACGTCGGTGTCTGTCAAGAAGACTTCATGGATACATATATGTATATTTAAATCACATTTTCGAGAAATCAATTATCATATTTCTAGTCTCTAGTATGATATGGTTTCAGGATTTGCTATAGTATACTCTCTGTCAATTTCAATATCACAGATTAAGCTATAGCTATTATTTTAGATAATATATATTCTATCAAATCAATGGATGGATTCTTCAATAATGTCCCAATCGGCCACGATCTCATCTCTCTGAAGTGTTTGGTGCAGGTTTGATACGATAATCTGCTCTAATAGGACACGCGAGTTAAAAGCTCCCTGAGCTCCACGTGGACACTGATGGTGCGTCCATCTGGAGTCCTTCCATCGCGATGACCACAGCGCGAGGGTATCTCTTTGACCACTCCAGGGGTCATTAGCACGCAAGCTCGGAACGTCTATTCAATTACTATAGATTCATAGTCGCCAAATAGCCAGCGAAAACTCAACATAAAGAACACGATAACTTGACCAGTATGGTAATCGGCGCTACATTTACCCTCCACCTCGCTTAGTAAAAACCTCTCATCTAGTTTTGACGGTACCATAGCGTGACTCCTGCAGAATACTTCCGGTCACAAGCTAACGAGATCTGGCGTTAATCCCCGAGGGTTGAATCAACCGGACAAACTACAGATTGCCTTGCGAAAGGGGTTCCACGAATTAGGAGGTATTGCCACGGCATTAGGAATGTCTGGCTGAAACATTACGACGAGAACATGTCCCGTATTTTAGACGCAATGAGATCAAAGTCATGTTACATCACGTGATTGAATGGGTTCGGAAGGTTCGGTTTACCAATACTTATAAGCTTTTCCTTTCCTTTTCGGGAATTTACATACATTCCTATTTACTCTAGCAATCAGATGAAATATCTATGCTAAGACTGACCAATTAACGAAATTGCAAAGGAATTTCATCTAATCCCAGCCAAAGGCTACGAAAGATATACCAGTTTAAGGCGCCTGAAACCGTTAGTATGTATTATGGAGTTCTATAGACGGTTAATGAAGAGTCGTATCAATTTGAGTCGTCACTCGGGCGAAAACGGGCTATATAGCACATCTGACTGTTCGATGTGGTATTTGCTTCTTGTAAGTCTCATGTAATAATCTACATAATACGCGGCTAACCTGCCAAGAGGTAAGAGTATTGCCAAGGCACCACATTATACACAAAACGCCTTAATTAAGTAATGTATACTAAAATGGAAACCTTAATTTGAAACTCGGAACTATATTGAAAGGCATATACTTGTAAACATTCCCACTAGCACGGTTAATAACAAGTACGTTCCTGAAACTAATACAATTATGAACAATATACGTATGTTGATGAAAGAAACCCGGGCCGTAAAACATTTGCTCCGATCCGTTCACAATATATATATATATATATATATAGACGGTTTCAATACTATTATAATTGAATAGTTTATTGTAGATTAATCATATTCTCAAATGGTGAAAAGCGATACACAAGAACAGGTAGCAGCTAGGTATGTATGATACACGAGGTGTATGCGTCCACAGATGCATCAACATCCGGTTACCGGAGGAAAACGCCGAGTAATACTACTTCTACTAATAATAATAATGGCTACGTATAATGCGCCCAATTCACCCCCTAATGCATTCTCAAGGCGCCGCATTTTCATCCTCGGTCAATGGATCAGTGTGCACTCAAGTGCTCATTCTCAACTCCCTGGGGAGTATACAACTCAAGCTGCCGTTTCCAGCGCTACAAGGTTACCATTCACATGTGCAATACTGTACACGTTTATTAGACTACCAGTGAGATATCACCTAGATTTATCTCTTAACTGTTCTCAGTTATATAATTAGTGTAAGTGATACTACTTTTACTATTTTAGCTGGTGTCGTGTGAACAAATGACGTCGACTGTACCACCATCGCATGTCGTCAAGTTATACAATTTCTTACGTGTTTGTTGTATTCGTCGTCGATATATATATATATAGGTCTAGTCTGACTGATGGAAAACGAACTCCAATAAAATTATCAGTTGGTTATTTGCATGTCAGGGTTGATAGTAAAATAGTAAAATAAATACAATATGAAACTCGCTTCCATGTGAAACCATTTTTCGAGCCGATACCAAAACTATTCATTAGTATTCTCTATATTGCAAACAGAGCACAAACCCAAATTAGTAGTATCTCTCTCTCTCTCTCTCTCTCTCTCTCTCTCTCTCTCTCTCACACACACACACACACACACACAAACACACACACATACGCGCGCGCACATTGTTAAACGCAAGTAATACGACACAATCGTGTCTGCGTTTCCGTTTTCGGCACATACGTAGGAGGACAAGAAGTATTCCGGGTATGCCGGAAATGCGAACTTTTCCCGATAATTACGACCATCAGCTCAGTGTGTCAGTGCTGCTGACCACGTGATCATGGCTAATCTTGTTGAACCATCATCATTCCTTTTTTTTTATCCCAGAAATGCGGATCATTATAATCACATCAATCTCGGCTTCGTTTTGGATGCCAGTAATTGACAACCGAAATGCCAGCATTAATCATTGCGGTGAGACACATGAGCGGGTACATCATAACTGCGTTTGACCGAACATGATGAGTTTTTATACCCCGTGAGTGGGCGTTGAAAGGGGAAGACTCGATCACGGTCTTACCATAGGTGCTGCTCCGTCCTAATTATAGAAAGTATTGAAGTTCCACGAAACTACTGTCAATTAGTAAGAGCGGGCTAATAAAACAGAAATGAGGGACACGTTTGAAGATTGACTTTGCTTTTGACACGAATGTGTGTAGTCCGTCGGTTTAGATGTAATAGCTAAGACAAAGCCAGGTAGCTAGTCACACATCCCAATCTAACACAAGTAGGGGGAAATTATATATTTGTTTGACAAGGGGATTTTGGTTAATGATTGGTTAAGATCAGACGAGCTTCATTAGTTTTCAAGTGCTTCGCGAATAGTATATTTGATTAATACTGGCTCCGAGTTCAATCAGTGCGTACTCCGCGCTTTTCAGTATCTCGTGTAAAACGCTTGGTTTACCGATGTATTCCGAGGGAAACCGACATTTTGCGAGCAATGGGTGCAGACTGGTGATCGACTAATGTTGAATAGGAAAGAAAATGCGCTAGCACAAGCAAGATAATGAACTAGTCATAGTCTAAGTAAACATACTCGCATAGGTCGTGCCATGCAGATGTTGATACAAGTAACGGTTATTCACTGATAATATACCACTGCACATTGAGACTGCATACAAGTTTACTAATCTCACTGATCAATGGAATCTAACTACGTCTAACTAACTGGTCTACGTATATCAAGTAATATTTGCCATGCATTTACATAGTTGCATATCTGTACACTATCTGACTAAAACGTGGATCATGCACGAATTCCGTATTAAACATCCCCATTTGTTTAGCAGATGCAAACATTAAAGAAAATATAACTGTTCATGAACAATTAAATGAAATGGAGGGAGGGTAATGTTGTTTAGCTCATCTGTATACAAGGACTCACTCGTTCGAGACAACACAAATACAACAACAACAATTAATCTTTCTAAAACATAACAAATCAGTGTAGTACTATATCACGAATTAGTTCAGCTATAAAAGCGTACAATAGATGTATACTTGCACTTAGCACACACACAATCGCTTTTGTACCTCAAAATATATTTTCACCGCTCTAGAATAGGTAAAATTATATTGCAGTTTATATTTCTGGTAAAACCAGAATAATGTACTGTAATATTTCAATTTAATTAGTCTAATACTCTAATCATTGAACACGGTCAATATAATATTTCACGACCACTGGTACCAGTATAGCTACGTAACATACATATTAAAAAATAATACTGAAAACCAGTAGGATATGCGGAAAATGTAGATGGTTACCAAATATACTTGTGTAGACACATCATGATCAAATGCACATACTTGCATGTACAAACATGTTTGATCCATGACATATGTAAACAAACTCGTGATTGTATGTCTTTAAATATGACACAGACAAGCATATTGACTCGTGATCATTATACATAGCATGACAATTATTATACATAGCATGACAATACAGGCAGACACTATATTACACATAGAGACATTTAAATTCTAGCATCACGAATGTACATGTTCTACAGGATCATGAGTCTAGAGAGCGTCGAATCGGATCCTGAAGCAAAACCCATGGGTATGATTGTCTTTAGAATCAAAACTTGCGTTTCAGAGATTAGTAATTGAATGACCACGGAAATGGGAATTGATAGATTATACCACCGAATCGGTTATTTGTTGAATTATGCCATATGTCTCAACTAAATAGGAATACGCTTCCAAGACAATTAACCGGCCGGTTGATCGATTTGTGCAATATAAATGCGATGCTAGCTATTCGTAGACTTTTGCCTTTACTCATGTAGTTTGATTCCGAACGTGTCAATGGATGTATGTCTTTCTGAAAAGGTCGAGGTTATGAAAATGGTTCTCTCCCGAGTAAAATTATGTTCGACGACGCCGCGTGGTCAAATTTGCAAGTTAAGTACACCATACAAATGTGGCCCGAACTGATATTAAAATAAATATTAAAAATGGCTAACCACGACGCATCTTTTTGAATAGTTATTTATTAATATTAGTAATTATAAACACCTCAGCATTAAACTTAAACGACGACATACACCTGTACGGAGATGGAGAAATGGAGAAACCCTCTGATTAGATGTATTCTCCAATATAACTGACTAAGCTAACCATTTAGCTTAATATGATCTCCCGAGAATATTTTCCCGAAATCTACCGTAAGGGCGAGTGGGGATGGGGCATATCCATACCTCAATTGTCAATGATACGGCATCCGATAGAGTATGCGCCATGCGCTACATCCTAGTTATACATTATGTGCAGTAAGTTGTCATTAGATAGATCCTACATCGGGTGAACGACGTTATAGCAGCGTAATCATACAAAATCAAGCTTAGATTTCCAATTCACGCCGGGTTTTCTGTTCACTGTGACATATACCAAATAAAGTTAGTTAAGGGCCAGTAGCCTTTTTTTTTACATATACATTTAGCTTTATATTATTTCAACAACGAAGAATTTCCAAATATATACTGACTGCAAGCACCCTCCCAGAACACGCAGACGTATTGGGAAGAATAATGATATGTAGATTTATGTAGTAGAGTTCCGAAATTCGGTAGAAAGCTTCGCTACAAAAATATATGTCGGCCGTTAATTAATTGTGTGCAGTATACATACTAGATAGGATTTATAGCTCTGGAAACTACCTTCAGCATAATGAACATAGCATACAGAATACAGCATACATAACATAGCATATAACATAGCATACAGAACCCAAAATAGCATACATCACACAGCATACAGAACATATCATACAGAACATAGCATAGACAACATAGCATACACAACATAGCATACAACACATAACATACAAAACATAGCACACATAACATAGCATACATAACGTAGCATACATAATATAGCATACAGAACGTAGCATACATAACAGAGCATATATAAAATAGCATACAGAACATTATATACAGAACATGACATACAGAACATAGCATACAGAACATAGCATACAGAACATAGCATGGCAGCTGTACCATGGAAGGTATTTACAAACCATACCTCATAAACAAACAAAACAAATCCTCTGTACGAAACTTCGTAGCTGTGAAGAAGCTGATAATTATTTTTGGGGGTGTAATTACATCGCTCCATTACTTATGTACACACATTGGTACACATGTACTAGAATCTGATGTCAATCTTATGTTAAAACATAGAACAAAGTATTTGCTTAAAAGGTACCACACATGTATTGAATCATCAATCATATAATATAATATCATAAAACGGTTAGGTGTCCTGTTCCAGGATCCTAAAAAGATTCTAACATGATCCTGGCTCGGCTCGGGTGACCCCGTGATTTTCTTCGTGGTGTGGACCACGGTTTAAATGCATCTCTGACGTCATTGACTGATATTACTTATCTAAGACATCACCCATTTCTATGAGGACGCACAGTCGAATAAAACATATTATGTATGTCTTGACTGGACAGTTAGCTGGAATATGTTCATTGCTTTATTAAAGCGGCATATAATTTGCATGGTTAATCTTAATTTTATGCAACTCAAGTTGGCACCAGACGTATGGGATTCATATGTACGCGACTCTAACTGGTTCTAAACACGTACTCTAGTGTCTGCTACTATTCAACGATAGCATGTCAACTATCACATGGCTATTTGCTCAGCTGGCTTTAGAACAAGGCCAGCAAACGTCCTGGATTGGTTTCAAATTTGAAGTATCTACTGTGGTTATATTCCCCACGGGCATTGGGGCCCCGACATTGCGTCAGACTTAGAAGATTTGAGAAGCCAACGATTGACGTTGAATAGCCAACTGCAGATATTCTTAATTTAATGAATGCAGTTGGCATGCTGTTGATTTGTTCTTTGGCATTCATTGCAATCGTCGAAAGTAGATACCATCAAACATTTTCTAGGAACACTATTTTTCTGGCATTTAGACTGGTTGGCCTTCCTAGGAACGATACTATCGGAACAGCCCCTAACAGATAAGCTCACAAACTGAAAATTATTGGCTGTTATCTTTACGACCAAAGTCATGGGGTTTAGTATAATTGTTCACGTGAATTCAACTCTATGTTATCTTCACATGGCAACTGGAAATTGTTTTCCGGAATTCAATTTGATAAAACACAAATAATGTGAAATTCAACTCATATATCATGCTCCATCATTGAATTCTTCAAGTGTACCGATAACGACATTAGAACATGTACAATATATGCAACATGACAATAGATATCCGTTTCCTGTATTACTGTTCTGATAGCAAATGTGTGGGGAAGCAATAGCATGATATATAACGTCACCGTAATTATAATAAATATATACAACCGTCCAACAATGCTAGCATCACGGCATTGCCATGTGGATATAGACTATTCTGTCCCCAGTTGAACAGTCATTATATCCCCAATTACCATAAGCTTCCACGTGTGAGGTTTACATTATTATTTATTATGAATGCTTGATTTATAGACTTCTTAAGACTAACGCTGCCCGCCACGCACTATCCATGCACTAATTGTGTCTTACTTTGTTAAAACACAATTATAAAACCGACATATGAGTCCTGGGCTAATATTGGACATCTTCTGGAAATATTTCCCGTGGGATTTGGGTGGATGCCCAGATGAATGAATTAAGTATCTAAATATCAGTGGGATTAGTTATAATTAGATAGATTTCCGCGGTGAAAATACTGCACTGTATACCGGAAAGTGTGCAAAATTAGTACAGGGTGAAAAACCTGTGGTGTCACCTTAGGCAAGTGGCTTAGTTCGATAATGCTTCTGTTCGCCCAGCAGAGAATGGGTACCCGGAAGGATGAGATGGACAAGTGAATGATAACCTTGTTGCGCCTTGAACGGCAGTTTGGGTTGTATATTCCCCAGGGAGGTGATTTGAGTGTACACAGATCCATTGACCGGGATAATAATGTAGCGCTATGAGATTACTTTCAAGCGGGGATTTGGCGCAATATAAATGTTCACATTATTATTATTACTGTTTTCGGGGTTTGTTGTTTTCGAGCTCTGGTTTAAGGTAGGGTATAAAATAAATAATGCATTCGTTGTTTTGTTTTGTTTTGTTTGTCCTTTGCCTATATATCAGGGTATCGTGGTTAGTACCGCTCTCTAGTCTCGCCACCGTTTCACAGAACGATCGTAGCGCTACGAAAGTCCTAACTCATAATTATATGTTAACGTATAGTAACAACTCTCGTAGCGCTACGATCGTTTTGTGTAACGGGATCGTGGTTCTACCGCTCTTTCTCAAATCGTTAATATACCATTCACTCAACCCTCAAACATTCTTCCACACGCATATGCAAACTGCCACCACGTTCTTATATCTGTTACATATTATCAAGTCGCATACCATTACGTCTAACCACACACAACTGCGACATGGTTAAGGCAAAAACTACGAAAGCAAGATGTTGATGGAATTCTAATCTTACGAGTTGTCTGTACGGATAAGCATCAGCGTCACCAATAAACGAGCGCATTTATAAACTATCTTTTTTACTCATAAAACGATTTCGCGTAATTGCCCGAAAATGCATAATAAAAAAAAAAAGCATTGCGTAATGTCGCGATCGGCCGTTAGTCCAAGATGAGACTCTCGTCTGCATGAAGTAACGTTCCAACAAACCGGGAGTGCTCAGCAATAATTCTGGCAATAATTCATCCTCTAATTCAATTCCACCAGGTCCAAACAAAGTCTGTATTGTGTTCCTGGCCCCCCGTTCCACAGAACGATCGTAGTGCTATGAGAGTCGTAACTCATTGTTTACGCTACGATAGTACTGTGGAACGGGAGGGACACAAATGCTTAATAAGTATTCTATAATTCGTGTTGGGGACCTGCTTAACTAAATGGTTAAGACGACAAATGGCAACGTAGCATGTGTATACATGGTGAGAAGCTGCCTAAGATACTTATTTTCACTTCGATCTAACTTACCACTATCATCCAGAGACGAAATAAGATTTCATATAATGGATTGATAATGGCGGCTTTCAGTCAATATAGACACCCTAACCTTGATTATGAGATTGATATGGTGAAGCTATAATTGGCGCATCATGATATTTATGATAAGATGCATGGCTATAAATGGTGCATCAAGCCAAGGCTGAGATCTCGATGATAATGGCCGGTGAATGCAGTATCGTTCATCGTCTTGGCATCAATAGTTAAAAATGGGTATACTAGTATATGCTTCTCAGTTACGAGCATCCTTTTTCATCCATTCGATAGCCCCCCCCCCCTCTCTCTTCTCTCTCTCTATATATATCTCTCTCGCAGTCTCTTTTTCTTCCTTTATAAATTTGTTCTTTCTCGCTTGAACTGTCTCTCTCTCTCTTATTCGCTTTTTTCTCCTATTTCAATCTCTCTTTCTTCCTTTATATTGCTGTATATAGCTCTCTTGCACTTTCTCACTTATTCTCTCATTATCTCCTCCCCTCTCTCCCTCCCCCTCTCTCTCTCGCAGTCTCTTTTTCTGCCTCTATATTGCTTTATATGTCTATCTCTCTCTTCCACTTTTTCTCTCTTATTCTCTCTCTTTATATGTTTCTCTCCCGCAGTCTCTTTTTCTTACTTTATAGTTTTTTCTATCTCTATTTATACATTGAACTTTCTCTCTCTTATCCGCTCTTTTTTTACTCTCTCAATCTCTCTCTCCATCTCTCTCTTTATCTCTCTCTCAGTCTCTCTTTCTTCCTCTATATTGCTTTCTATCTCTATATCTATCTTGCACTATCTCTTTTATTCTCTCTCTCTCTCTCTCTCTCTCTCTCTCTCTCTCTCTCTCTCTCTCTCTCTCTGTCTTGCTACTTAATGTTAAATGCATTAAAATGGCCTATTCTGATAGTAGTAATTATTTATAGTGTGACAAATGCAAGGTTGTGTAGTCAATGCAATGCATTGCAGTGTTATCATCGTATCACCCAAACACTTTACTCGAGAGTACTGTGCACCAGTAATAACAATGCCTCAATTAGTAATATGACCGGAAGCTAGTTATATGTGCAGACAGTGACACTTCACGTCTTAATTCACGGCCGTTAATGTGTTGTCAATGTGTTTACACCCCGTACAATTTTCAAATCTCTGGATTTCGCAAATAAATCAGTGTGTCTCAATTTAAGCTTGATATGCATTTGCCTCTTTGCCAATTCGCGTTCCATTATAACTAGATGTTCGTTCTTATCCCCCTATCGTCGCCGTTTCCAAAATTACCTCCCCTGATAGATCCATTTCCGTAAGTATATATTTATATTCCTGGAATTTACGATGTCAAATGATCGCCAGACTAGTAAGCGGGTTACCGCAAGTGAGCGAATCGTGCATGAGATACACTGTGCCTGTTAAACGGACTTAGGGATAAACATGGGAATCACCGATACCAACAACTGGGGATCAATCTGGCTCAGAGTCAATAGCCCTGAGTTACAGTTTCACCGTGATGCAAACAGACGTAAATTGCGGTACACATACGTGGCATGGGTCCAGTACCATAGTATGTTCGTAGCACTACAAAAGTTGTAACTCCACAAGCCAGGCTCCCGTTCCACAGATCGATCGTAGTGCTACAATATTCGTAACTCTATGTTAGCGTATATAGGAGTTACGACTCTTGTAGAGCTACGATTTTTGTGGGTGGAACAGGCCCCTGCTCTACGATAAGTAATGACCTTCGTAGCGCTACAATCGTTCTGCCGAAAGGGGCCCTGTTTTATTTTCCTATCCGAGGCAGTACGTAAGTCTTTACTCTATAGCAAGTTGCGAATTTCGTAGCTCTACGATCGTTCTGTGAAGAACGGTCATGATTTATTTTCTATACAGATCTCTACAATCTGCGAGTACCTTCGCCCTATAACTTTAATGATTGCTAAGAATACAGCCCTACTTAGTTAAAGTGAAAATGTATTTTCTTGTACGCGGTTATGTTTTTCCTGTTCTCATAGACTAGAAACGTTTATAAAGTAATTTTAAAAATCGGAATCGAAGGACACTTTCACAAATGACGCTTCCACTGCGAAATCGCAGCGCAAATGGGTATTAGGGAATATTCCACAACCTGTATTCCACAACCAAGTGTGTATATATATTTCTGTTAGCATAGAGTTTGATTATAATTTCGTTCTTACTACAACTAATAAGATAACCATGATAGTAGATGTCGCTTGCTATTTGACTGCGAAAAGGCAGTATTTGGTGATAAATGTCATTCTCACAAGAAAAAAACAAACGACGTCATCAAAGCTCACTGGATATCAAATTAACTCTTAGAATGGTAAGGCAAGCATGGTCATCTCACAGTGTATTCACTAAAGTTAATTAAAATACTTCTTTCACATTGATTAATTACGAATAATTGCTTTTTAAAACAAGATAGAACATTTAATTATTTATTTTCTCGAAACGAACATCACACTGAAAATAATTCCAGGATCCTAACAAATTCCTCAGGATCCTTGCAGGACAATTTTACCTCGGGTGACCTGGTTTATTTGTGTCCTAGCCCGGACACCTAAAAACACACCTAACTTGTTCTGCTGTCATAGTCATTATAATATAACCAAATAAAACCTCACTATAGACATATGTAGACACATACAAATTACATACAGTAATTCGTTTTCTTTTGTTGATTTTCCAATTGAATGCGAACGGTCAGTGAGTATGTATGTGAATAATAATGTCCACTCAAGTGTGGATCTCACTGGTCAGTCCCATCAGGGGGAGAACGGGTTAATCATGCGTCAACAGATATACCACGAATGTGTGTGGCTGACCATATCGTTTGTCACCGGATAATGACTCTTGTAAACACAGACTATGATTATATGCTGATCACCAAGGCCATATGTGCTGATCTCCAGGGTCATATGTGCTGATCCCTGATCTCTATCTTTGCTGTCGGTATTTAATGGGATTGAGGAATATTTGGACTTTGATTAATGCAAGTTTCATTATGATGAATATAACTAAGGGTACCTCATGGCCAGAGTATCCGTTCACAAAGCTCTCTTATCCGCTAAGAGACCATAACGCTCTCTTTGCAGTGTACTAACTATCTCACGTTATTGTCTCTTTGTGGGTAAGATAGTAACGTGAAAGGACACCCTGGTCATTATGAAGATGTTTGTTAATTGGTTGATTTGGTTTTAAGGCCACTTTCAAGATGGTTTCACTCACAACCAATATAATTTTACAGAAGAAAAATGACACATCATAAAGATTTTACTATGAAGTGAAATCTTTAGGCAGCTGGCTTGCATGCATACGTACTGCTTGTACTAGTCTGGATTTCCACCAGTTTGTACAGTGCTAGCTGACTTGAAATATCACATGCTGCAGATAGAACCTGGATACCCCACTCAGACACAGTATACTGATTCCGAGCCGACCAGTCCTTGCTTTTTCCCTTTAATGCTGAGCGCCAAGCAGGGGAACAAGTATCATCTTTTAACGTCTTTTGGTATGACCGGGGATCGAACCCGCGACCTTCCGCACTCCGGGCCGACGCTCTAACTATTACAGCCGGCTAAGATGTTTGTTAAATACATCCTGAAAGATGAGCGTCAGACAAAGCGATCCTCACCAACTAATTAGTAATCAAATATGTGCTATTCATTTACTTGGTATCGACGGATGCAGGAAAATAAATTCAGGCTAAAAAAAATCTTACAGGCTTTGGGAAATATGCATAATTGTGTTAGTACATTATGGAAAGTGATGTTCAAATTGCCAGAATGCCACAAGGGTGTGCATGTATGATTACCATTCGGTCTGTCTAGGCACACAACAGTGGCGTTGCGCCCAAAGACCGACGGTTACTTCTAACAATGTCATTGGTCAGTTCATTCTCACGTGACAAGTGTGCGTCACGTCACTGCAGAGAAACTTTGGAAATGTGTCATGATCACCATTAGGAAAGTTAGTTCATACGTTGCTACCTAAAAAAACAAGTTACCGGAATACCGTATTCATAAATGACAATTACTATCAGCGCCTTTAGCTGTCTGCCTCTCGCCATAGGACAAGTACTACGCTAGGACATGGCATACCCTGTCTCACGTGATATGGCAAGTTAACTACGCATCCAAATTTCGCGAATCGTACAGTATGGACAAGTTATGCAATATGTGTCAATAACGTAAATTATGCATGAACGCATATTATGTCTGCCTAGCAACATGTTATATTAGTGTATATATTACATAATATATGGATATACAGTGCATCCGGCAATCTGATTGATTCACGTGACCCCAAAACATTGCGTTCATACTTCCGAACTTCGATGAACGATATTTTCTTAGGCCACTCCCACTGAAGATCTACATTTGAAATGTTGACATATTTGTACTAAAAAGGGAAGCACAAAGTTCACCGCAAACAGGACACGAAACCAGTCAATGACTTTCACGCTGTTCCACTGGGACGCAATTGACAGTGTAGCTTTACGTGAATGACGTCATTGCCAAATTACATAACTGCTTGCAAGCTCGATCTTTTTCGATTATGATGTTTTTCACAAATGTGTTGAGTATTCTATTACTAATGACTGGCTGCCGTATATCTCAATTACTCGTTACCAAAAGTAGTGCATTAATTCTTCAAATGAACAAACAAGATGTGTTCCCACTCCCTCGTGATTGACAGGTGACTGATCACGACCCATTACCAACCGTTTGATGCAAATATTAATGCTCAGCTCTAAAAAATATTCATTACAATTAATGCGCCATGTTAGACCACTAAATCCATTAAATCTCCACCAATTTGTTCAGTCATTTATTTATAAGGATTGACTGCAATATTATTTTACGTTTATCGACGTATGAACAGAAAAACCGATATGCAAACTTTTGTATGAACCGCTTCACGGATTTAAACAGTTTTCACATCGGGTTTTCTGTTCATACATCGATAAACGTAAACATACTGTTGTCACTCCATAAATGAAATAGATTTGGAGAATCTCGCAATTCTGATGACAGTAATTCACTAGTTGTGACTAAACATGTTCTGTAAATACAAAATTATGTCTTTCTATTATGGATTCGCGGTGATGTGTGGTTTACCTTGGCATAAACGTAGATGTATTATATAAGCACTCGGATAAAGTTATCTGCTAAACTGTGCTGAAATATTAACAGAATATTATGAATACGCTATAATGAAGGAAAAAAACATCACAAAGTCAAAGGAGCAAGACAAATAGAGATTAAAGTGAACATATTTTTTCTTGAACCGTCCTCCCTTTGCTGTTGAAGGCTTCACTCTGTTTTTTAAAACAGTGCATGATCTGTACAACATGACAAGACGTAAAGGAGATGTGAACACCTACAAATGTTACAGAAGAGATGCCCTGGGTAAAAACAAAACATAGTCTATTGCCACAATTAATTCCCTTTAGAGACGACTATACACATAATGCGCTACCACGTTCGAGTCGTAGAAACGTGCCTAACGCTTTAAAGGACAAGACCACAATGGTTTAGGCCTATCCTCTCAAACAGGAAATAAATGAGTGCTTTGCGTCAGTTTATGTGTGCACATTGAACATAAAATTGTTAAAAAATTATCAAAACTTATTTTTAGATGAAAAACGGTAATTTAGTATTGACAACTGAACACGCATCAAAACAAGCCTTCGATTATCGCCCCTGTCTCCCGTGAAGGTTGGATAACAATGGATTCAGAATCAAGCAAATATTTTTTTCTGTGACAGATTGTCCAGAGCGTGCTCATGCATTTGAACCGGAAGTAAGTCGTAATCATCAAATGTAGTGCCACAGACCGTTTTAGTCATCATGATGAACCAAACGCGAATTCATTGGACAATTCACAAATTCCAAAATAGTAAGATTTATACACGACTACTCGGACTAGTAATACTTGTCAATGCCATGTCTAGTTTGGACATTAGTAGATCGAGTGTCCAAATGTTGCAATGTTCGGTAACCGCTGCGATCGCAAAACCGATCCGTCGAAATTTCCCAAAAAAACAACAAAAGAAAGCAAAATTGAAAATGAATCTCCAGAAGCCGTAAATGAATACCAAATTACGTGATAGGTCATATAATCTAACAAAATGTATATGATTTGCTTAATGTCAAATTTAGAGTTAATTTGTAAACAAGGACCGAACGAGTTAGAGTATAAATAGACGACGACAATTAATTTCCGATTTCATTTCGATAACTTGGATTCAGTAGTCTCTAACTCAAAATATTGACATAAGCATAGAAGACCATGTGAAATATGCTATGTCAACATGCTATTCGTTAATCTCGTTCAAGAGTTATGCTCGTTAACGTTTTATGATTGACAGTACTTAGAACGACGGACAGAACTCAAACCCATCGCAAATCAAACGACATAATATGTGTTTACCTTGGAAACGATGTGAGAGTTACTCCCCTTGCTTGCCGCTTCAAAACCAGGAACAGCATCCTCATTTAAACATCGATTTCAAGACATGTATTTAGTTTGAAAACAACAAGCTCTAAAATGATGTGAGCAAATCCAAGTATTGAGGTTTGTTGACGAACGCATGTATAGTATCTTGACCCACGACGATCGCTTTCGGAAACCGAAATAACGACACGGATTTTGTCGATGACGAGCTATTACAGCCGCTTACGTTACAGTTTCGTAACTAGATTTACGATATACTAGTCTCATTTCCTCCGCGAGTTTCTTTAGGACTGCGTCTGTGAGCAACAATCTAGACCGCAGTCATAATTGGTCAAAACCGAGAGATAGATAGATAGAACGCAGATATGTAGTGATATGTTAAAATGTAATTTTGTAATGATAAAATAGCATAGCGTAGTTTGTATAACACATGTCAACATGACGTAAAAGAGAGCAAGTTATTGCATAGTTTTCCATATTTGGAGCCTCGTTGTGAAATCCGAATCGTGTGACGTCAGTATCATGGATAGACGTCAGACTATTGCTATGTAATCATAGAGGACAGCGGTGAGCGATATGGTTTATTGTGTTAGACATCAGGAATACTGTTTTTTTAACTTCACGTTCCCAAGTGACATTACCAGAAGGAGGCAATGGATCCACTGATGTCGGCGTGGCGAGCAAGGATGGAAGCCAAGAAAATTCACGCTGTCCTGTGCTCGCTCCATTTCGAAAGATCTGCTTTCGACGAGGACAAAGAACAACAAGGACTGTTACTGTTAGGATGCGAAAATCCAAGGAGTAAACTAAAGAAATGTCCGTTTCCAACGGTCATTCAAGAAATTGGGACGTTCACTTCCAAGGATAGGCGCACCCTGTATTATTCGTGGGACTACGTATAGTTATATATTTCCAGTTTGAAAATAGGCCACGCCCCTTAAAAAATGCTCGGTGTTCACGTCATCGCTCTAGTCGTTATTTCTGTATGTTTCTGTATTAGTTTAGTGATTATAAACGATGTTTGAAATTAGCAAATACATGGCAACATGTATAGTTCATAGCAGACTAAAATAGTCGAGGTATTTTAAGATAAAATGACTAGAACGTACAGTATTCGATGCTATTTTCATGGCGCGGCCAGTGATGGGTTCACAATTCAGAAATTCAATTGTGGGACAAGAATATTACCAAGTCGTGGTTTGGGATTCATTATTAAAGCCAGGACAAAGGTCAGTAAGAAAATATTTCAACCGTGATGCACTCGACGACACGGTAGAGTTGTCAACATTGGCTGTCAGTACATCTCGGTTTTGTTGACGTGGTGCATCTCGGCATATATTAATTATTATTATGATTATATTATTACTATGTTATTAGAACTAATCAACCTTGGTTCACTGTCGATACGCTAGTAATGTTAGTAGATGATTTTGAATACAATATATTAGAAATTATTTATCATTGGTCATACCATTATTTCTATACATTACAACATTATCGCCCTGGATCTAGACTTCATCATTACAAAAATAATATTTCATCATGTGCGAAATAATAAATGCTGATTTTCTGGAGAGAAAAAAAACCCGTAGATTTTCCACTCGCAATTTTCACACAAGCCACAGACGTAAGATTTATGACGATCGTGATCGGAAACCAGGATGTGTTGTTTCTACCTTTCGTGTTCAAAGTGTGTTTATCACTCCGTCTAGTACACTAGAGAGCTCATTTAACAGTATTTAATATTGATTGGAAATAATATTCAAATAGTTCTATAGATCGGCGCACATATAGCCAAGGCGTAATAAACAATACTTAGACTCGTACATAGACTCGTCTGATTCATATTCTTGACAACACTAATATTTTTTGGGGCATGGAATACATTGCGAAGTATTTAGAAAAGTGGTGCTTTGAAATGTAATAGCATTTATCGATGTAAAATCCCACGTCGTAATACAAATAAAAATTACACTTTCTTTCGTCAGGCGTCACGAAAACGCATTTCATTATGCCCACATTCATTTGTTAAAACGCCCACGAACATTCATTGATGCAAAGAAAATCGCATATCTTCATTCATTTTTTCTTTTAAAAAAATATGCCTGTAGGTATTTCTGGAAGCCGCCTCCCGCCCCTAGTATAGGTAGCTTATGTGTCTTTCAGCAGATGCCAGTAGATCCCTTTTCATTACGCCTACATTTCAAAATTTCCGGTGTTAAAACTTGGGGTACTAAATGATGTTACTATCTTTGCAGATGCCAAAGAATCGCATTTTATAATGCCTACATTTCGATTAAACAATTTTAAACAATTTTAATTAAACAAACTTAAAATATAATGCCATAAATTTTACCAGTTTTACTATTTCAGATATTTTTTTTTATCAGATCCTAAAGTTGTACATCAATACACTGGTCATATATTACCGGTTTAGACAAGTGTTTTCCTGAAGCACAAAGTTACCTGCATGTTTGATCATCTCTTCAAGCTAAACAAAAAAGAATGTAGAGCGTAGATGCTCTAATAAAACAATATATCATAATCGTCAATGGATTTGTATATTTGGGGGCGAATATTTACTGTATAATCTATTCAGCATTATATAAAACATATGTTATTACCGTTATAGAATACCAATTTACATGCTGTGCGTGTGCTAATTTACTAACTTACCATGAAACGTCTGTCATCTTTTTTTCGATGAACTTAAAGGCCCGTTTGACATTTCACGGAAAATATTCACGATAGGTCGTGCGAGTAGTCGAAGCGATTTTCATGAGCCTGGAAAGTCCTACCACCTACCTAGCAGCCATGTTTTTGAACATGGGGTGAAATTCGTTAATACCGTTAGTAACAGGATTTCCGGTAAGGATAATAGTATTCCGGAACAGTGTATTCATAGTAATGATGCAAGGATACGTTGTAATGCAAAATTGCATGGATCAAAAACAAAATGAAAGAATTTTCTTTCGTGAGACAGGGCATTGATTGACTTACAGACAGTGTTCATAGAACGTTAAGATTTATTTTGTTTGAATGAGGATATTTACAACACTCGATGTACTCGAATGAGGGGAAACAACACAGTAATATATCTTAGAAATTAGATAGATAAAGTGATATGTTTCGTATTGATCTGCGATAATTATTTTTCTGTACATGTGTGACGTATGACGCTTAGGTGAGTAAAATACAAAATTCTAGAAAAATAAAATAAAAATAGCGAATAATCATACACAAACCAAAGTGCAAGTGTGATCATGGTATAATGTTAAATTTACTCCGTTTTCCACATTATTTCATTAGCATGGCGACGATATGTTTATAATGGAGAGAAAACCCGCAACAACCTTGGACATATATTGTAAATGACACGAGACAAGAATTACAATAGGTTTTAATTAGTTTATTCGTCAGAAAATGATTGGGGAAAAAAGTATTCAACTTACTAAATCCGCTCCTGTAATAGACACCTAGTTCTTCAATCGTTCTCCTTTGAGACTGGACTAAACACGGCGTGATTTCACCAGAACTCCGGTCACTTGCGTTAACCAGCTGTTAACGGATTAATGTAAATATCTACCGTTCCTCCTGACGTTGTTTTGACCGTGAATAGCTAAAGCTGATTTTATCATCGCATGATCATGCTAACATGACCTTTAACCTATTTAAATTGCATATCTGCGTGAAATGTCGTCAAATGACGGAAATGTGACGTTTTCGGTAAAGCACATGTGGCCAGAACATCGATGCATCTTGACACAAGCATATTGGCAAGTGCAAATTTGGGTATGGACCTAAAATGTATAGTCAGATGCTACTTAAATGATTAATTATTGTAATGACATGTGATTAATTGTTATTATAACCGGTCCAAGGACGTGTGACTGAAGTCGAAGGAACAGTGCCTGATCATGAAATCCCAGGACATAATATCAACTAGAATACATGTTCGTTTCCGACTTTTATACAACTTTGTGCCAAATCCAATGATAGTTTGCGTCAAAAGACATTTTCTACAGGTCCCATTGGTTTTTAATATTGTTATGGTTTTTCATAGTTTTGTATTTTTTTTTATCGCGAGATAAAGAATACAAAATTAAAATGTCATATGCGCCTAGTGAAATATTATTTATTTCTCAGTATCGCTGGAGCAAGCCCTGCATGTTCTATCATTAACGTTAATAGTCTGGTACCTTCCAGTTTCTATTATTGAAAGGATGTCAAAATTAGACAAAGAAATTGATTTTTTGAGATAATATAATTGTAAAGCATTAACAACAATGATATTAAAATTTGATGAACTGGGCAATAAACTGCAAGACATTATAACTCTACAATTTGTTGCATGATTAAAGGGGGAAAATCACTAATGAACTAGACGCTTCGACAGCAATTCGTTCGTCTCGCGTTGGTCGCGCGCTAACAAGTCGTGTTATATGTTTGTCTCCCACTGATCCGGGCCAAAACACTCTTGATTGTCGTTACGTCGCAGCATTCCACCTACTACGTAGTCACTGAGGTGTTAAATCTACATAGGATTAAGGCCTGCGAGGCCAAGGCTATTAGATCAGAGGTCGCAATAGGTCCAGGAAGAAATTATCCCGTCTCGATAATGCACTGAAAGGCGTGGACGACGGAACACTACTTGGCTACTCCTAACTCATTTAATGAAGTCATACCTTCTTCTTTTTTTCCTTTTTATTTAGTTCAATGCAATTATTGTGGTCACTGCATGTTTTAATTGACAAACCCCTGAACTGGTTCTGTTACTCTGGTATCCTCCGTTGGAGGAATACAAGTTCATTACTTATAATAATAATAATAATAATCATAATAATGGCTACTTATAATGCGTCAAATCCACCTCCGATGACACGCTCATAGCGCCACAATATTATCCCAGGTCAGTGGATCAGTGTGCACTCAATGATCCTTCTGAACTCCCTGGCGAGTATACAATTCAAGCTGTCGTTTCCAGCACTACATTATATGAGGGAGAATCAAAATATTTAATACATAATGTAATGGTTGGTTACCCAGATACTGTTATGTATTATTGAAAAGGAAAATGATCTTACTTGACTGTATGGTCTACCTTTCGTGTTCAAACTGTGAAGTCTATCAGCCCGTCTAGTCACTGCCCACTAAAAAAATCATTTAAAAGTGTTTACTATTGATTGTAAATAATACTCAAATAGTTCTATAGACAGGCGCACATAATATAGCCAAGGCGGAATAAACAATACTGCCGTACTCGTCTGTTTCATATTCTTGACAACAATATAACTATAATTGGGCATGGAATACATTGCAAATTGAGCATGAAATCGTACCCATTCCAAATTTGAGTTGAGCATGAAATCGTACTCTGTATTTGAGTACAGTACTGCGTTTCCATTAAATTATTAAATTTTATAATGAGAGAGAGAGAGAGAGAGAGAGAGAGAGAGAGAGAGATTATGGCTTAGGGATGGGTTTTACTAACCACCATACGTCCCCAATTATATAAATATGCTTCTACCATTTGAACACATTACAGCAATGCACTTTTAAATTTAAGGAAGTTTGTCATTGTAGTATATACGATGTTTAATGATTGAGACATCCAGATGTTTGTATATTATGTAACAAAACGACCACATTAGTGGGCAACGTGCAGTTTGCAAAGACTGACCCTAAACTAAATCCCCCAGACAGGTTAATTTATATATCAGGCGCGATTAGACTTCTTGATATAACCCTGTCTAGTTTCGAACGAGCACATTAACGAGTGGGGATTACTCGCTTCGACGGATCCATTGTGCTAAGCGAACGTCGAAACCGCGAAATAACAGTGGGGTGTATCGTCGCAGTGTACAGCAACGGTGTACGACAGGGTGTCCTCCTTTGCGTTAATTTGTTTCAAGAATTGTCGGAAACTGGTGAAATTGCTCCTTATAGCTCTCGCCAGGCCTGTCTGGATACTTTATGGAATGAAGAGGGTATAGAAGGCATATATTGCACGAGTCTGATATATGACATATATTGCTTCGGATTAATGTGTCATATTTGACATGCACGTGTATTCTTATGCAATATTTATTATATTACCAAATAGTTTCATTATGCACATGCACGAAGAGAAACCGTTATTCATTCATTCATTCATTCGATTAACTTAACCAGAAACATTGTTTTAAGTTTATCATATCCTAAGTTTGTCATGAAAACATGGTATAGATACTAACTTTACTAAAATACGAACTAACAGGGTTTAAATAGCGTCTGCTGTGTGAACACGTGTACCGTCTGTTTATAGAAGTGAACGAACGTCTGAAACATACCCAACCTCCCCGTCGACTTTGCCAGACGAAACCAAATCACACAATTAACATGGGCGCGTTTTATTACTATCACACCACTCAAATCTTCACAGTCACCTCTGATACAGACACAGTTCTGAGCGTCTTATAGCAAAACAAACTTTGCAGAGTAGTGATTGATACCGAAAGGGCTATCCAATCGTCCACGGCAGTCACGTGACTGTCTCAAGTTTTAGCATGTAACATCTGATTAGACGCTCGAAGCAGACGTCTGGCTTTTCAGCCAATCGGAGCCCGAGAAAAACCATACTTTCCGCCACTTCCACTGTCTGATTATACAATCTACGTCTAGCAATATTTCAAGTGGATGGGTATATATATTCAGATATCGGAATAGGAATATATCATTCGCTGCCGCAGTCGATGAGAACTGACCTGTTATAGCGAGAAGAGCTGAGCTTATTAATTTGCGTGATCGCCAATTACGTGTTCGTCCGATTAGATATTGTGGACGCGCAACGTAGAACGTAAATCTGTACTTTATTTATTTTGCTGTATGATGATATCGAACGGAGGCGATATCATGTCTCCAAGAGATAGTGCCACGCTTCCAACTTCATCCTCGTCACCGAAAGATTCCGGAATTCAGCAGCTACAGATAACAAGTGAAGGTATGTCTACTTAGTCTACAGTAATTGTTCGGTCTGCACCTGTATGCCACCCATTCCACAGAACGATCGTTCGTAGGGCTATTAGAGTCGTAGCCTACTAAATAGTAACTATGCAATTGTACACAGGAATAAAAAATCCAAAAAATCTCTAAAATGTTTTATATTCCTCTAAATAAATCTAATAGAGTGTATTCCTCAGAGAGTACTATTCATAATATGTTCTGGTTATTTTGTTTAAAACATTTTATATACATAATTTCTGATGCCTGACATCTGCATTTACTCTATGTAACTGTCTACCCTCTAATAGTCTTAGATAAATATTTGGTTTTAATATGTTCTAATTAACTGTTTGCCTTCTCTTATAGTTGCATATATCGTTACCATTAATTATGCTGAGTATATGTTTGCCGCAATTCTGTTAGCCTTATTTTTTTCTCATAATTACTTTTGTTTAAAAAGTATTTTGAGTAACAT
Organism: Lepetodrilus schrolli; assembly: GCA_032361225.1. Taxonomy (NCBI): domain Eukaryota; kingdom Metazoa; phylum Mollusca; class Gastropoda; order Lepetellida; family Lepetodrilidae; genus Lepetodrilus; species Lepetodrilus schrolli. Next base: position 1,695 of record JAUTBT010061032.1, on the reverse strand, counting down.
TTATGCCATCTTTCTTATCTGCATTATTCTGAGTAACCATTTTGCCTTCTTCTTTCTTATGTTTGCATTATGAGTCGCATCACCTGCCACAGTTTTATGCTCATATTATAAATCCGCTTTCTCTAACAAGGTCCACCCACGTGCGTTGGTTGCATGCAAGTCATCCTTGATGAATTTATTCTACGTGTGCAAGGTCGACTTTGGCACTCAAGATGTCTACGATGCTGCGTCTGTCAATCCTCTCTCAAGCAGGCCTGTTTTGCTCGTGGAACCCAAGTGTTTTGTGAAAAGGACTTTTTCATGTAAGTATTAATTACCGCATTTTTTAGATGGTAACAACAACAACAACAACAATAATAATAATAATAATAATGTCCATTCATAATGCGCCGAATTCCACACCACGTCCGCGCATGCTCATTACGCCTACATTATTACACCAGTCAATGTATCAGTGTGCACTTGCTTTCCTTCTCAACTCCGTGGAGATCATACCTGACCGGTCGTGGTCAGTTGGAACTATGTTCGAAACTGTGCTCAAAGCTATTTGTAAAATCGTTAAAAACAGTTGTCATCATTGGGCATTGTTATTTTGTCTTAAAGCACAACAAGGAATTATTGAATACTTCTTATTTATAGATGTACTTTATGGATACATGTATGTGACACTCCGTGATTTTGTCTCGCAGGTTATTTGGAGTGCAGTGTTCCGGATGTGGCGGAGGAATACCACCCACGGAAAACGTCAGGCGTGCGCATGACAACATCTATCACGTGACCTGCTTCACGTGTACTGACTGCAACAGGCAACTTGACACTGGCGACGAATTCTACCTGAGAGACGATTGTCGACTCATATGTAGTCAAGACTATCAGCGAAATAAATTAGCAGGTGAGAAATATTTCCCACAAAACTGGAGGATAGCATGGGTAATTTATAAAGTAATGGAGTCATGCCAAACTAAGGTTGGCGATATTTTGATTGATTGACGGGTACTGTGACTTACTGGGAAACTGACAGCAATATAATTAACATTTTCATCAAAATCTATCGTACGGTATTAATTAACGTTTCGTCCGTTAAATACAATGTACCGATATTGTTTGGAATGTAAAGCAAATATTGAAATTAGAGGATGTACGGTTCATTTCATTCTCAGGACTAGTAAAAAATTAACATGGTTAATGTGTGAACTAGCCATGCGTATAACTACAAATATAAATATATCCACTGTTAAAAATCCATTGGCTTGGAAGACATTTGGAACAAAGCTAAATTCGTGATTTATAAATTTAGCCCTTGATGGATATTTTATAGGAAGAAGAAGAAGAATGTTTATTAAAGTGTCTGGGTTTGATCCCAGACACTGTAATTACAGGTGCTGATGCCCTCCGGGGTATTAACTTAACACGTGTGTTAAGGGTACAGCCCTCACCCAGTGAGATTAGCGTTAGCCTGTAGCTCATTGAATATTGTTGGTGGTGTTTGGTCATGCAGGTCAGTATCAACTCGTGGTTGTTTTCTGGCCACTGGTCACCGTCAAACCAGGTGTGCTCGTGTATCTTCCTCAAGCTATAGCTACAGCAGTAGATACTCTTTGACACTATTCTTGGTTTCTTTGATTGTTTATTTGATTGTTCTACCATTGTGATGTCATGCTGTAGATATCGCTTGACCCAAGTATTTGATTGTTC